>CAVNUX010000003.1:0-23180 GCA_963691645.1 Pelosia muscerda
CGTCCAAAGAACTAAAGTCACCTACATAGCTCGCAGAATAAGTAAGTTGAAGTGGCTGTGGACTGGCCACATCTATCGCAGGACCGATGCCCGTTGGAGCAATTGAGTCCAAGAGTGGAAGAGAAAACGGAAGGTGGGACAGGACACCTCCCAGCCAGATGGACTGACGACCTGAAAAAGGTGTCTGGGGTGGGCTAGATGCGGAAGCCTGAGGATCGGGTGTAATGGCGCATATTGCTAGAGGCCTATGTCCAGCAGTAGACCTGTGATAGGCTGATTGATGAAAGAAATAAACAGGCACAGGCTATGATTTTTATACTTCAAAGCTAACACAGAAAGTTTATGAAGCAATTATTTTGTTATGGGACACATTCAGTTGATTGCTTATCGATCGATTCGACATTAATGCGACCTGGATGTTGTAATTGGATATGGACGAGCGCTTTCTCCGCTCTATTTCCATAAAATAAATATCATATTTCCTCTCATCTCAACACTTTCTTCTAAGTACGTCAAAGCACTTAGAATAAAGTGTACTAAGTGTAGTGCACTTATATTTTAGATGCGCTATGGTAGCTTTGCAAACTTATCCATTCATACTATAGCGGTTCTTGTCTTCCAAATGACCGGAGTGCGTGGTCAGCGAAAAACAAGTTATCAACTGCTGGCGTAATGCCCCATGTACTCACTGACATGATAAAGAACTTGTCAGTGAGTACATGAGGAAGTGAGAGGAACGACCAGAGTTATTTGAAGTTAGACCCAAGGACTCAAGAAGATTTGACGGGGTACCGTGTGCATGGATATTCCAGACACATCTCAAGACGGTTGAAGGAATCTAAATGGCACAGAGATTAATTTGTTACTATAGTTCATGGTATCAGAAGAATTCACAAAAAATCACCTGCAGCAGCATATTATGATAGCCATACCATATAAACCATAGCAGTTTATGAGCATAGTATTATGTACAGTGGACTCCAAAAGTTTCTGAACACTTTGAAGTAATGCCAGTACACAAAAGCTATTGGATAATAGATCTACTTGTAATATACTTAAGTTAACTTACTACTTGCATGAGTTTACTTAATTTCTTTTAAAGAAACAAGACAGCGATCTTATTTATTATAACGCTGTCTATGTTATTTTTCGTTAAATTAAACTTAGGCTGTCAAAGGATTATATTTAGATCTTAAGGTGTCTAGGAACTTTTACACTGTACGTGTGTGAATATAAAGTAATTCTAGTGTATCGTAGAATTATTATATTAGTGAGAGAAACATGTGTCTTGATATTTACTGTGTACAATGCAATTCAAACAATTTGTACAGTATATATAATTGGATTAAATATAAATGCTTCACATTAAATTACATATAATGTACAAATTGCTACTAATCGTTCAGACTATATACTTAGTAATCAAGTAAGTATGTAGGCGTAATCTTGTGACTAGTCGTATAACTAAGTGACAAACAAATTTCAAATTAATTGGATAAGTCTATAAGCTGCTTTTACGTCAGGCGATTTTTATTAAGCTTTTCGCTAGCTCATAAATATAATGTTGAATTGGTATTGAGCGATAGAGTACTTTATTTTCCCGTGTGGAAATCCCCACAGACATCCGCACCGCTGAAGTTCACTGTGGTGTGTGTCGGACACGCACCGACTACAATCGTATGGGCCATGGCAAATGCCTAGGATCAGGTGGCCTCTGGCACATCTATAACGCCCGGGTTGGCCCAGTCATTGGATGCATTTATATATGTTCATATTAATAAAGTGAATCGCAAATGAAATAAATATTAAATTAAACTAAAAAAGAAAATTCTGATTAATTAAAATTTAGAATTATTAATAAGAAATTGATCGACTTCAAAAAGTTAGCATATTAATGCCTCAAAATTTTATAACATTGCCGTATCAATTTTAAAAATAAGAGGAAGTAAGTAAATTAAAATAGATATTGATCCTTTTTATCTTTTAGTTCAATAGAGGATAAGAACTTGATAAAAGACTGGTCGCCGAAACGAAATTAAATAGGACGTTTGGCGGCCCAAAAAGCACTCCGCATTTTGTAAAAAAAATATCTTTGATCAAAAATCTTGTTTTGTCATTTTATAACCTTAAATCAATTCCGTAACCTTCAATATAAAAGCAATATTTTTGGACTATTTCTTATATACAGGTCAAGGATGATTGACAAACCCTTACTTTTGTTTAGATTTAATCTAAAAAATAAGTCTACCTTAGCGGCAACGGTTCTCTAAGCCTCAATAAAAAAGTTGTTGAGATTGAGATTATGCCTCAATTTTAGTACACACGTTTGCCTATCTACCAAATTGAAAAAAGTGGTAGCTACTTAACTAATGTTTTACTACCCGTGAGGTGGTAGAGACAGAATATCACTGGCCCATTTCATCCGAAGGGTGTCGTAAGAGACAACTATCGGAAAAATACGCAGAAGATGAAAACTGCCAGAGAAGGAAAACTCAAAATAAAACCGTGTACCCACCCGTCTAGCCAACGTGGAAACAATAGGCCAAAGCCCCTTAACATTATAAGAGACCTATGTCCAGCAGTGGACTGCGATAGACTAATTTATTGATTGATGGACATAATTAATAGGTATATAGAAATAGTTTCTCTCGCTCCTCGATCATATCTTTTCTCTTACTTGAAGTACTAATCTCGTTGGCATTCAACCCAGCAGCTATCCATTACAATTAATAACCGAGGGTCCTCTCGCCATTCCAAGAATTCTGTTAAACTTTCTAAACATTTCTTTTTCTCTGTTTGGTAAACCAATTTTCTTTCTTTCTTTCTTTCTTTCTTTCTTTCTTTCTTTCTTTCTTTCTTTCTTTCTTTCTTTCTTTCTTTCTTTCTTTCTTTCTTTCTTTCTTTCTTCCTTTCATCTTTTCATCCTTTATTTCTTTCTTTCTTTCTATCCCCATAGGAAATTTATTGTTTCTTCGGTTTATCGGCAGTTATATAACGGTTTGTACCTACGTTAGATTGATTCCCTACATAGAAATATTTCGATACTTGGCCATCCAAATCTTCAAATATAAAACGACTGGACTACACAAGATGGGCATTAGCTTTCTTCAGGATCGGTAGCACGAGTGTAACACCACACTTTGTTGTGTTGTACACGTCTATAGGCCACGGTAATCACTTTCGGTCAGGTAGGCCGTACGTTTGCCTCTTTTTAATCTTGCGAAAAATCCCCATGACCCCCAACCGAAGCCAGTTGGGGAGGTTATGTCGAACTTGCACCGACTAAAACGCTTTGAATCTTTTGTTGGAAGAGGTGAAACAACATATCCCTCGCTATTCGGCAGACCCGAGGCCCCGTCTTTCGAGATGACCCCACCTAAATGGTATAAAAAAATACTGCGGCAGAAAGAGACCCCTCATTAATGTATAGAATTCCCAAGCTAAAATTCTACAGAAATTATTTTTAACGACCAGAATAGGAGAAAAAAGGCGCTCGTAATGTCCATGTCATCAATCTTCTCCAAATTGAACTCGCGTGTGTTCCTTTTGTGACATTCTTCAGAAAGGCTGTGATGTGGACAACTTGAACATACTTTATTCAACATATTTTCAAATATACAATTTACAGAGATTATATTATAGTGTGACAACGAATATTATTCTATACATCTGTATTTTATGCTCTCATGTACCTAAGTGATGTAAAACATGTCTTTATGAGAATAAAATTCTTTAAACCTAAACCTAATCTATGTAATAAGTACAACTTATTTAACACTACCTATACAATTACCTGAACTAATTAAAAAAACATTGAACGTATTGTATATAAATAATATATAGTTATGTATTTTATATTTAGAGATAAGACACGAATTTTGAGTGTCTAATAATAAATTGTTCCCCATCGGCGTCTTATGGTCGATGACTCAAAAGTCTGGCTACATTGCCACATTGCAAACTATTCAATTCTCTGTGCAATAATGGGATCAGAGCCTTGATTCTATTAGTTACCAAAAATTTCATTGAACTATACACTGTAATGTTAAATGGTTAAAGTCTTATATTAAATCGCATCGTGCAAAGTACATTGAAAGGAAGCAATGAAACTCTTTTTCATTTAATTTTGAACTTTAAGGATATGTAGATAAACTCGATTTTTTATAATCTCAGCGGGGAGCTCTGATGTTTTGTGAAGCATCTTCTACTTACATTCCTTTGTGAAGTAAATATGTGCTTAGATACCATATACGACTTCTACCCAAATTATCTCACGGATTAAGTACATCATTGTATTTCACCCTTGTAACCGTTGTAAGGACATTAACAGTACAAAAACTACCGGTGTGCTAAGGAAATGACATGGTTCAATATTTTGGCGCAAGTTGCGATCCACCCTATTTTCTACGTCACTGAGAATTTATCAGAAGTCAACGCTTCAAGCACGTTTGGGACACGTCATACATCGAGATGAAGAAACGGAAGGTAAAGATGAGAAAATTGGCAAAAGATAAAATGTGAAGACTTCTGTGGTACCAACAATACGAATATAAATGTTACTTCATAATATCAACCTTAAATGATTGTAACACTCCGATTAAGTCAGTCATTATTAGAACTAAATTCGAACCCCGAAATTGAATCTGAAGGAATACTTCAGATTCAATTGTATCTGTCACCCGATAATGTCCAAAGCTGTCCAACGACATTATTGAGAGCCACTTGCCCCTGCTTTTAATTTTAGCAGCTACCTACGATAAAATGTTAATTAAAGATTGGACACCGTTAAATTTACACAATAAACAGTCAAATCCCGAACCTAAATCACCCTTTGCTTATTTCAGAAGTTTAGACTTTACTACCCTTACTTACTTCTAAGTTGATTTTCCAGACAATTTGCTCATTATGACTAAGATTTTGTTTCGTAGAGGTACTTAACGTTTTTGGATTCAGTTGGTACGTATATATATTTTGTTAGATGCAATGGTAACTAGTTGAATTCTTTAGAAACCGAATTCTTCTAAGCTACATTGACGGCTGAAAGAAATGCAGCTTATTGAGTAATGGATATAGAAGAGAGAATAAAAGCATCGAATGGTTATTATTAGTCGTGACTTTTTGTATAGGCGACGGCTTATAACATTCACAAAAAATGTCGCTTTCGCTCGCTGTAATTGGTAAAAGAATTTTCAAAATGGGTGCAGTAGATTCAGAGATTACCTCCTACAATCTTACAGATGTTACCTCTTTGTAATAATATAAGTAAATAGGTTTACAAATCTTTGTGGTTTCAAAAATGCTGACATAATTTGTATTCTTTGTATGATAATTTAACAGTAAAAAAAAAGAAAAAGATAACAAATGTCACGCCAGAGACGTAGTGCGAATTTAGTTTGTAATCTACTATAGATAGATCGTTTAAGAGAAATGTTTCAATTTAAAAATGGATGACCAAACGTGTAGAGGGTAAAACGTATACTTATGAAGACCTAAATCACATTGGATGTTACAACGCGTTTTTTACGATGATTGAAAACATAAACTAATACATAATTTAAGAAAGTTGGAAGACAATATTACCTAATTAAATTTTATTGCAAAATTATAATTAAGTATTTGCCAGGTGCACTTAGTTATTAAGCAGGTAATAGGTATTGAAAATAAATAGCTAAAAGGAGTAACAGTTAAAGGAAAATATGCAAAAAGCCTACTTACTGATTATATGAATATTTTAAATACTAGTAAGTATTTCCATGTGTTGTTGTATACAAAAATATTATTCGATTTTATCTAAAGTTTGAGAATGGTATTAAAAACAATAAAATAAAACAAATCACAAATCTGCAAACAAGGCTATCAAAGACCTCTCCCCATCATGAACTGAACAACGAAACAATATTCAAATGCAACTCTTGTAGATTCTCTTTTATTGTCAAAACAGTATATAGTTTAAGATATTATGACAGTGCGTTGACTCTAGATGTCTGGAGTTCAGTAATCGACCCTTTTGCAGCTTTTACAAGATACCAGTCATTTGAATCAACTGATAAAATTAACCGTCTAATCCTTCTCGCTTGTGTTTAGCTCTTTGTCTATCTTACTTGTACAATAACTGACAAGGATTATGAGTTTTAAAAGTTTATTAGAAGTTTCATATTCGCCACTTTAAAAAAAAAGACAAATCAATTTCAATTAATAAACCTAAATAATGATGTTATTAAGTTAATGCTGTTATTTTAATACAAAACTAGCAAAACAAACATACCATCGCCTGATAATACCTGCTTTGTGACTGGTACCTACTAATTATCCAAATACTATTATAGCTTTGAAACGTATTAGTCATTTACTGTTGTTTATATAACAACAAAGCTTTTCATAATCTCATTGTATCCATTAAGCAAAATGTCGTCCACATTAACAGATACAACATTCATAATAAATATCAAGTTCCAAAATTATACAATGTTAATGATGACAGGCCTGTCTGGCATTGTTTAGTTACAGTCACAGATTAGTTCCATCATGGTAAAAGAAGTGGTTTGTGAAGAAAATTATATATTTATAGGATATTCACAAATGTGAAATAACTAATACGGAAATTCACAAAGCGATTTATCGAAGAACTGATGAGCCGTGATAACATGACCTTCAGTAGCCATTTTTACAAATACCTATAAAAAACCATTATGACCAGACATGGGTCAGAGCTAATGGCCTTTCTATATCAACAGCATCTGAAATATTTTAGAAACTACCACTATCATGTCACACCTCACCTTTCTCTCTGGAGGATCCACAAATACAACAGCTAATAAAAATATCTGTCCTTACATATTATATATCTCGTGACTAAGTTCACGAAATATATGAATGCCTACAGCAGCAACCAGAACCTTGCCTTTCTATGTAATTTTTTTACAAAATCATCTTATACCACTCCTCAGATGGCAGACATGCACACAGCCCACCTGATGTGATGCAGTTAGCATGGCCTATTGACGTGTGGAACACTAGGAGCGTCGCACTCGTGCTGCAATTTCGTAGAAACCTACTAATGCCTTTCTTGTAGAACCTATGTCGTAGTCGCTTAGGAAAACCATTGCAAAGAGTTCATTCTATAGCTTGAGCGTCCATGGGATAAAGTTTCTTTGATACCACGCAGTGACCACCGATTCCAGTCAAAATTACTTCCTTTAACAATATAAAGGAAGTAATTTTGAGAATAAACTTAAGTTATGCAACTTAAGCTTATTTTCAAAATTACATAATGTGTCCAGCAAAGCTCACTGATAGTGATCGCTCCGTTTAGGTAGGCCTCCAATTTATTATCTGTATGTTGTGATGTTGTGTATGTTGAGGCACGCCGAACTTTACTAATGGTGACCCATTGCTTGCAGAGAGTTGCGTGGTACATCCCTTTTCACCTTTTATCTTTTATTATCTGTTAACATCATTTTACCGGGCTAGACCTGCAACAGCCGATTCGAAACCCTAATCTATTAGGTTCTTCCAGATCACGCACTGCAGTTTATGCCCAGTCGTGATAGTAAGTATTATATTTTGAGGTCGACCCCGACCTACTAGCACATTTGTAAACTCATGCCGGTTACTATTAAATTATCATACAAATACTATTTCACACTATAGTTCTAGACATTGACATGAATATTTTATGTGTGGTTTATACGAACACGGCTCGTAAGTCATAATACCTACTGTTATTAGGTATACCTATTTGGATTATTATAGATGGTAGAACTATTTTCGAAGTGGTGATTGTAGCGACATATCCACAATATTCTTATTGTACACCAAAGGCATATACAGACGGCGTTTTTAATTTTAATTTTCTTGACATGCAACTTTTGACATCTTTTATTTTTATTTGTTTTTTTTTTTAATTGAATTTCTGTTTGATTTTTATTATTCTGTTGTACCGCCCTTAGGCTAAGTTAATTTTAAGTTACAACATTTCAATACAATGTAAAATTGTTTATGAAATAAAAAACTATAAACTATAAACAGAAAAAAATACAATAGGTAATAAAAAAAGTGGTAGGACAATCGGTGGTCATATAGCTGGACGCGATTTTTTTCCAGACAACCTCAAAGGACATGTGTGCAAAGTAATGGTCCTTGGGTAGTTATAGATGCACAGATTTCAAAATACTACGTTAGGTATGTAGGGGAGAGTGGTCACCATTCGTACGCGGGGCACATTCATACAGTTAGTATAACAGACAATCTAAACAGCACACAAGCGCGCGTTTGCTTGTGTGCGTAGGTATACCGGCCGGCATGTTGCTAAGCAGAGTTTCGCGCCAGTCGCACCACGGTGCATCGGGTGACAAGACGTAACGTGTTTTCGCGCGCGGTAAGTAAATTTTTTACATAAATTCAATTCGCAATTGTAAGTAGAATTATTATGTTTTTGACAAAATGGTGTTGATTAATATTAATGATAACATTGATTATTTTAAGCTTTAATTATTAAATTTCTCAAATTAAAGTAGAATTTGTATAAAGTAGTATTTTAACTTTGTGCAAGGCATGGGGTACAATCGGACAGCAAAACAGGGGGCACATTCGTACGCGTACGAAGGCTCCCATTTATTAACCCCCAGAACATCACAATAACATTTTTCTTTTTATGAAGTAATCTAATTCTAACAAAACGATATATTTTATGAAGTAAGACTTATAACTAATATTTTATTGCAGAATCATGGTACGAAAATATAAAAAAACGGGTACGCGTATCCAAGAGGTGGATGAAGAGTCCTTAGAGATGGAAAAGTTCTTAGTTATTATTTGGGTACGGAGCTGAAAGTATCTTATCTTCGGAAGAAACCGGGAGCATCATGGTCATTCATTTTTCCTGATATAGAAGACACACACTTTGTATATCAGCGATGTCTTCATGATCCTACCTGATCCACAGCCACAAGCGGGCTGTACAGCTAGAATGGCTAGACTTTTTCTTTTGCAGGTAATTTAAATAATTATAATGTGCAATAACTTCTAAAGTAACAACCAAATACTTATGTATGATTATTGACTTTAAGGGCCCAGATCGTGAAAATCACCGAAAAGAGTGTTACGATTTTTCATATTTAACTTATTTAGATATGATTGATATCAATGATAATTTGTATATATTACAATCAAAGACCAAAATATATGTTAGTCTTATATTAAATCCTTAAAACCTAATAATTGCTATATAATAAACGTCAACAAACGCACAAAATTTGACAAAAATGCAAAAACATGCCTTCGTATTCTTCAAATATTACCCAATAAATCAACACAAATTGATAAAAAGAAACACTTTTTGAACACTGAAGAAACCAATACTTAAACCTATGTACTTTTTTTGTACCTTTACAAACAAAGACTTCCTCTTTTAAAGCCCTAAAATCTAGATATGTTCTACGTAAATTCTCCATAGAAAAATGTATGAAAAATCACGCGCATCCCGATATTATGATTTAGTAACCCGCATCGCTACTGATCGGCAGTACGCTTTTATGGTTCAAGGTGACACCACGCGTGTCGGATGCGCCAGCAATATTACGTGTTGTGAATTTGTGTTTTTTGTGAAAAACTGTAAGTATAACATTTTTATAACTAATTCACTTTTAGTAAGTAGGAAGTACCGATATAATGAATGTCTGGAAGAAAACCATGATGGAACTAGATATAAATCGTAAATAAAGCAAAATTATTTAGATACCTATTTTGTTGAATAGGTTATTTTATGAACCTTGTAAAGTAGATATCAATTCAGGCTTGAAACAATCAAAGCCCTGCCCACTTTATTTTCTCGAGATAGGAACTGGCGGGGTATGCGTATGACTGGGTATGACTTTCAATCATCTTCTAGGTCTCTGCACGACATAGGTACATAGATTTTTCAACATGATACAGCCAATATCATAAGCGTAGTCGGTAATCGAGGGTTTTTTTCGCAGGACCTTGCTAGTTGCTACATAATACCTAGTAATCTGTGGACTGATAGATTTGAGTGCCATGCCAGGAAAAAGAAAATTTAGTACGCATTACAAAAATATGCAAGTCAAAAGATCTCGGAATAAAATGTAAGTTCCTCCCTACTTATTTATTTATTTGCCTACTTCACTAAGTCTTGTCCCAAATATCTAGAAAAAAATTACGAGATTTGTGAGTGTCCTGTAAAAATTCTAGTTTTATTTGTGTGATTATCATGTCTAAGTAGGTATTAATAATAATAAATTTTATTACATTACTATTCGTTTTCATGTACATCATAATATTGTCTAGATTGTGAAAGTAGGTATGTTTCCTATCTGAAATAGCACGGGCGCGCGGCTTTGTCGACATACTTACCGCCAAAGACGCGACGCGCCTGGGGTCTGGCTTAGGGTTGTACAAAAATTACGAAATAAATAAAAAGTGGATAATATTGATGAATAATATTTCCAGTGTGGAAAATAAAGAAAACATTCAGGCCGAGAGCAACACTGCTACGCGCTGTATAGAGGTAAGTTGTTATACGTAATTCTTGTAGACTTGTTACATAAATAAACAAACTACTTAGTGATGGGCGAAGACAAAATCTCGTATAGATTTTTTTCTTGCAATTTTTATTATTTTCATTAGGAGACAAACACCTTAGTACCTAAATAGTTCTCAATTACCTACTTCCTCAAAAAAAAATTCACGGTCAAATCCCGTAGTTTACCAGAATCAAGAATTTTTTTTTGTAAAATATTACCTTTCACGCGACTGCCTAAAAAAGAAGTATACCTATTACGTACAGGGTGAACGTATGTATGTACGTATAATAAGTAATATTTCTCTGTGGCACGATAAGTTCAAAATTATTGAACCGATTTTGATGATTTTAGTATCATTAGAATTGTCTTCTAAGTCCGAGTGACAGGACATAGGTGACGTCATAAAAAACCAATACCTATTGCGTAATTGTACGGATTCTTTTGCACTTTTATAATTTGTCTTCATCAGTTATGACATATAAATAAATAAACATAATAAAAATTTTAAAATCCGACAGAATAAAAAATGAATTGAACTACTCAAGTAACAAAAATATTTAATAAAAATAAACACCATTGTAATATTATAGCGTATTTCGTGGCCTATTTCCAAAGGAATATTTAGCTAGTCAGGAATATCTTCGAGCCTGTGACGATTTCAATGGGTCTCAACTGTGAATTCAATTTATTACAATGGTGAATTATGTTAGATAAAAATGATATGACGTTATCCCGTAAAATTATTGTCCTAAACCGACTTTACGAACAACCAGTTTTTTATTATGTTTATTTATATAAAACGTTCAAGATTTTGATCTAGTGTTGTGTTTCAAAGATTAGGGATTTCTTAACTATGTTTGAAGAAATTTGACCCATTCTTTTCATTTTTTTTTTGAACAATCAATCCATGATCTTTCTTTACAGGAACTTGTTATTGAACATGGTCAAGAGGGAAAGGTGGATGAACTGGAAGTTGGGCGTAGAGTAGCAGATGTTTCTTTTTTTTTTAAAGCTCTTCAGGCCATAGGGGAACACGGTCCAATGGATTGTAAGTTAAGTTACCTCAGTATAATAGGTGAAGTAAAAGTTGGTCTGGACTCAAAACTCACCATGAAATGTAGTATGTGTAATATGAAATTTACTGTATGTTTGGTTGAAAAGAAAGAAGATAGCATGGAAGTGAATCATCAAATAGTATCTGGTATAATATCATCTGGTGGGAGCTACTCTCAGTTAAAAACATTAACTGCCGCAGTAGCCCTACCAATCATGTCACCTTCATTATACAATGAAATTAATAATACGGTTTGCGATTGGTGGGAAAAGACAGCAGCACATTCCATGGCAGAAGCTGTCAAGGAAGAAGCAGAGTACGCAGTGTCTATAGGTAGTGTTGATAAAAATGGTACACCATTAATATCTGTTGCTGTTGACGGTTGTTGGAGCAAGAGATCTTATGGTAAGAATTTTTCCGCCTTATCCGGTGCAGCTGCGATAATTGGCATTAAAACTAATAAAGTATTGTTTTTTGGAGTTAAAAATAAATACTGCGTAGTCTGTGCACGAGCCGCAAAGAACAATAGTCAGCCCCCGGAACACCATTGTTTCAAGAATTATTCAGGATCATCTACCGCGATGGAATCGACCATAATAGTTGAGGGGTTTAAACGTTCCGTTGTTGATCACGGTGTAATTTATAATAAATTTGTAGCAGACGGCGATTCCAGTACTTATAAAAAAATATTAGATTCGCGTCCGTACGATAATTTAATAGTAGAGAAAATTGAATGCAAAAATCATCTTTTACGAAACTACTGCAATAGCTTGGAGAAACTGTCGAAAGACTCTAAGTATCCTTGCGAATTACGGAAATTCATAAAAGAAAGGTATTTGCGTTTAAGAACGGGTGTAAAATGCGCGATTAAATATTGGGGGGATCAAAATCAGTCACTCGAAGAAAAAATAAAAAATCTTAGTGAAGATATCCTAAATGGTCCACAACACGTATTTGGTAATCACCAACATTGCAAGGAGTATTTCTGTAGACCTGATACTCGTCGAATAGAACCTGTTGGGTTACTTCCAGCAATTGTTGGATGCGGATTAATGGACGCGGTAGAAATTTTAAGTAAAAGACTGTCATATCATTCTAGAAGTTTAATTCATAATTGCACAAGTAATATAGTTGAAAGTTTTAACGGAGTAATTGCCAAATTAGTTGGGGGTAAGCGTGTAAATTATTCTTCCCGTGGTTCTTATGCGGGCCGATGCGCAGCTGCTGTTGTGTCTTTTAATACGGGATCGATTCATACTAAAACTCATGAAGTCATATTTAAATCTAGTCCTAATCCTTTGATCGCGAAAGTGGAAAATTGTAATCGTAGAAACCGTTTAATTGCTAAACCTAAATTAAGATTGAAGAAAGGCCACAGCGCTGTATCGAAAGACGCTCACTATGGACCAAACTGCGAAAAACCTGATCTGAGTCCAGAATTATATGAGAAAGCCAAGATATCTTTTTTAGCCGATTTAAAGTTGTCTTGTGCTGAAAGAGAGGAGCTTGAAAGGTCGACCCATTTGCAAAGAAGTAGTGCGGAGTGGATGAGTACAAGGAGAAAATTACTAACCTCATCATCATTCGGGGAAGTTTGTAAAAAACGAGAGAGCACAAGTTGTGCTGCTCTCGTTGGTAAAATCGTTTATGGTAGTAATATCTCCAGTTTGCCTGCTGTACGGTACGGTATCGAAAACGAAGAAACCGCAATTAGACAGTTAGAAATTCAAGAGAATATTAGTATACAAGGTTGCGGTTTGTTCGTCGACGATCAATATGAATTTCTTGGTACTACACCAGATGGCATTTATGCAAACGGTTTAATTGAAATTAAGTGCCCACATTCTTTAGCTGGCATGACTCTTGATGAAGCAATGGTCAAACATACCTTTTGGGTTAAGGACAGGACTTCCAAGGGTTATGTCATAAATAAAAATCATAACTGGTATTTCCAAATTCAGGGACAAGTACATATTACTAAAAGAAACGTTTGCATGCTTGGCATCTGGTTTGGTGCTACTGTACCTATGAAAGTTTATATTATAGAAAAGGACGACAAATTTTGGAAGGAGAAAATGGAGATGAAATTAGTTAGGTTTTATTATGATTGCCTTCTTCCAGAATTAGTTGATCCTCGGCAGTCACGAAGCATGCCCATTCGTGACGCGCCCAGTATCATAGAGGCTATGAAAGAGAGGAAAGAAAGAGCTTTACGTGTTTTGAAAGAGAAGAACGCCTAATGATTTTGAAAGAGACTGAGGTAACTTAACTACCCAGCCGGTTGATTCACGTAAACACGCCAGTCCAAAAGTCGTTTTAACTTAGAAACTTAGTAAACACCTTTTGGTTTTCTGTTTAAACGCACTTACTTATCTAGTCTTGGATTGTCATAAATCTTCCAATAGCTCAATTATTACCACAATTCCTATGCGATTTTGAAGAGTTACCTGGTGTAAAGAATCATCAAAATCGTTTCAAAAATACAGCGAATTGAGAATCTTCTTTTTTTTAAGTCGGTTAAAAGGGCTTAATTTACAAAAAACGAAGTGACATTTTTAAGTCACTACGCTACAGTTTTTTTTACGTGAATCAGGCAGCTGGTAATATTTTCATTCTGATAGGTTTTGCAATAGCAATTAATTTTATATTCAACTAGCTGACCCACGCACCTTCGTCGGCGTCACCCCGTTTTTGCAACATTTTTCACTTCTGCTCCGCACCAGTTGGTTGTAGCATGATGTTATATACATATAAACCTTCTTCTTTAATCATTCTATCTATTAAAAGAAACCTCATCGAAATCTGTTTTGTAGTTTTAAAGATTTAAGCATACAAAGGGACATAGGGACAGAGAACGCGACTTTATTTTATACTATGTTTTGAATTAGCAGAAATCAGAATTTGATCAGTACCTAATCGTTAAAATGAAAAAACATTAGAATTTTAAACTCATATTTTGTTATTGTTTACTTACTTAGTATATTATTTTTAATTAGTATATTAATAATTTATAAAGTTGTGTTTCATTTATTAACTAATTTTTGTACAACCCTAGCACGCTTTTTAGATGGCGACTCATATTTGTTATTCTTTACTTACTTTTAATTATATGAATCATTTTATACTTTTGTTTCATTTATTGTCATTTTTTGTGAAACCCTAGGAGATTTTTTAGATATCGAGGTGATCGTGAACAAAAAGTAAGTATTGGATTTTACGCAATAAGCACATTTCCTTGCGTAGAGATAAACACTAGCGGGGAAAGGCTCGATGTTATTTCAACCGTACTTCCTACTGAATTTGCAATTATTTTATTGAATGAATATTTTACGAAATTTTTTTTTAATCAGTAATTATTTTTACGAAATAAGATTAAATTTTGGTAGTAAACTTACAAATAAATACATAGTTGGAATTTTAGGTATGTAGAATACAAAAAAGTTGTCCGGATCTGCTCTTGATTGTTTATTATAAATATAAAAACATAAAAATTGTGTCTCAACTACTCTTATCTAGTAATTAGTAATTAGGGTCATTTTATAACGAAAAACTACTCTTAGAAAATTTTACAAATAGGTAGTCGTTTATTTCCAATAATTCAACATTTATGTTATGCTGTAAATATTCAACTTCAATAACAATTTAATAATTACTCAACGTGCAACTTTTGTCGCAAAACATTTTGCAAATCGCGCTCCCTGGGTCATTCACCCACCCCGTGGGTTGTTTCAGTAAACAATGGCGCTGCAGTCGCGCGAAATCGACGTCGCGCCTGGGCAATCTAGGCCCTTAAGTTTAGATTGTTAATATCATAAAAAATGTAAGCAAAGAAATCATTAAGACTAATTGTTGAGCTAAGAATTATCAATAAGTAAACTGTGGATAAACGATTTAATTTTTTGTTATTTTTCTAAAGAAACATTTATCGACTATGAGTCAAGTCAAATATTTTAAGTTAGTTCTTTAATAAATCAATATTTTTGTAATAATTAATAAAAATTTAACAACTTTAATAGGTTTTTAATTACCCTGTATGAATCTACCCCATGGCGTATGAAAGTACCCCACCTACTGTACGAAGGTACCCCGTACGTGGGGTACCTTCGTACAAATATCTTATCGTAGAAAAATTACTATAACTCATTAACCCTTTGACATAATAGTTTCGGATTTTTTTGTAACCAACTACAATATATTTGTTACGCTTAGGTATATAAACTAGATAAATTCAACAATCCATCATAAATTAAAAAAATAAAATATAAAAAGCGTACGAATGGTGACCACTTTCCCCTAGTAATATGATAAATATTGCAGTGTGTACAACTTTCAAGTTCACCACACGGCCGCGTTCGACCCAATATCAAGTATCGTGTTCCGTACGACCTCATCTCGAAATTATCATGTGAAAAGCACAAAACCGAATTGTGTAGTTAGTGTGATTACGTGAAGTCTTATTTCCCATCCTTCTCTACTTTTGTTTTCTTATTCTTCTCAAGCCCGCTTCTTATCATTCTGTTTGTTAAGATTTTCTTCCTCGGAGCACCAATCCCGGTCGCACTAAAGCCTGTCGTTCCTAGTCCGAGATCTAATGTCCTAGCCAGAGCCAGAGCAATCAGCAAGAATATCGGCTTATCTACCAATGAAGTTGACATGGGCTCCAAAGTTCTTGGTAAACCTCATAGAGTCCCAGAGAAAAACTAATGTAGTTTTAAACTGTAATAGTCACTTTTATTCAACTCTATTATTAAAGTTCGGCCGGAATTAAAAAGCCGAAATGAAATGAATATTTTAATATATTACTATATCTACTCATACTTCAGAGATGTGCTACTCCATAATAGAGAGGTTATATTAAATCAAATTTGTTTCATACGCGCATTGAGAAAACACCAAGGACCATTTTCCAGGTTTATACCTATAATTTATAAAGAAAAACTTAGCGAATCGTATTTGCGAACTTAACCTTTCGTGAAGTAAGTAGGATGAAATGTAGGTCATGGGACGTCGAAACCTTTGGTCGGCGCGCAGTAATTTCAGAATATAGGTAGCTTCTAGTTTATTATTTGAACCTTAGCCTAGTTTTGATTATGTTTCTTGATTCATTGTAACGCTGATTAAATAAAGCACAGAGTACCGCATTTCTCTTGTAACTTATAATTTATTTCTTTTGAAGGTAAGTCCAACCACTTTTTAAACGATAATAATATGACCGATTTGTACCTACACTTAACGCTCATGTCAAATGAGTAACCTTGAGTGATGTACCATGATTGTCGAAAGGTCATGAGTTAAGAACCAGCGAGAACTGTGGATTCTCTCCCTCCACACCATGCATGCCATGTCAACTGCACACTTCCCCCGAAGCTTTGGGAGCGGTATAGAAATCGTGGTCAACGTACAGACGAAAACGAGTAGTAAACAAAATTATTTATGATTGAGGCCAAGAGAATCTACATCATTATGCACTATTGAAGACCTGCACGAAGTGACCGAAGTGGATACTAACATCAATAAAGATAATGATTCGGAGAAGAAGGCTAGGTGCATTGATACGCAGGCAATGTCCAGACTCAATTTAATGATTAAATTTCAGTATCAATTCTGCCAAATTCAAGTAGCAGAGATGTTAACTAAGGAGATAAAATTAAACAGAATTCTCTTCTCTTCTCTCTTCTTGCATTACTAAGTATCATTACTAAGTAATCCAATAAGTAAAAAAAATAAACAAAAAAAACGGAATATTAAACCAGAAACATTTCCTCATTTCGCTCTTATCTTAAAAATGAGGTTGTTTTAATAAATGAGTTTATAGCAGGATAATAATAACAGCGTGTTAGCCTACAGCGGGCGGTAAAAAACGTCCGCCCGTCCGTCGTCAGCGTGATACCAGGCGCCGGAAGTCCTATTACGTATTATCGGGCACCGGTTCCCATTGTATAACCTAACATTTCCATATATTTAATCCTAATTAAATTATTAACTTTTAAACTTTCGCGTTCCATGATTATGATAATTATGTAAACGGGAATTAACAAGCAACGTAGCAAGTTGCTACCTCGCTTTTCTGCACGGTCGGATAGACACCGAGCCGTTTGCTTAGATAATAGGGAGGGACCCTGTGAATGTGGTATGTGACGGTACCTGGCGAAAAAATAATGTACAAAATGTCGAAAATGTGCGGGTAGATGAACTACCGGCTACCTCACGGACTCGACGAGGGAGGGCGTGCGCGGCTGAGCCAGTCAGCCTGTGACCACGGCCGGTGTAACCTGGTCGAAACGTCAGGCATTCAAAAGGTATGTATATACCTATACCATGATCGCGCTAATTAAATTATTAAAATAAATATATAATTACGTAATTCCACTAATTGTAAAGTAATTTCAAACTACTGACACTGCTAATAAGTAATTATCTTGTAGTCTTAAATTAAATAGCAGCTTATAGAGTCAATGGAAAGAATGTAATGAACTTTTATTCAAGGCGCTCTTGGTATTCCAAACGTCCATAGGCCACGCTAACAACTTTCCAACAGGTGCGCCGTGTGCATGTTTGCCGCCTAAGTGGTATAAAAAAGTCTAAGAAAATGTTATGGCACAGTTTGCAGTGTCTGGTGGTTTGAAAATGGTTAACAATCCGTTGAATCGAGGTCCAGATTTAAGTTTTAGTACAGGGATTCTTGACTCTAGAATAACACATAACCTAATTTACTTTTTGCCCGGAATTTCCGAGGTGAAAGTATATTACCAATAAGGGAAGAGGAATATAAGGGAATGTTAGTAATTTCGGTTGCTAATAATGATTCACGAAAAAAATATATAGGTTTCCGTGGGTTGGAGGAACGTCATCAAAATTCCACGCCCATGTGAACTCAATCACGCCTTCGTTAACTTTACACCTAGGCCCAGCACTTCTAGGGTTATCCCATATTTTTTCTCTTCATACTTTCATAATTATTTGCCACCAACATCACTACATAGTATAAATAGTCGCGTTTTCTGTCCCTATTTCTCTTGTCCCTTTGTATGCTTAAATCTTTAGAACTACGCAACGGATTTTGATGCGGTTTGTTTCAATAAATAGAATGGTAAAAGAGCAAGGTTTATATGTATATAACATCATGCTACAACTAACAGGTGCGGAGCAGGAATGAAAAATGTTGCAATCGGGGTGACGCAGACGAAGTCGCGCGGGTCAGCTAGTAATATATAAGATAATTTTTATCCGAATTTCTTTGTATTTAAAATCCACATATACTTATGTATAAAACTTATTGTACTATTTGTCTTGCCTTATTTTATGATAATTATGATAAAGTAACTACTTCATAATATATTGTTATGAGACACTACTGCCCATCCCAAGGATAAGGCTCATTGTACTTTATTACAACTGTAGCTCTCACTACCTGTCCTTGATGTATTTTTTTAATGTACAATAAAGAGTTATCTATCTATTTAAAAAGTAACATATAAATCTACTTCATCCTTGCACAGTTATCATCAATTCCAACTAGCCGGTTCATATCAAAGTTTGACCTTATATCCATATGGGTACATACTACAATACATACTAGCGTCTAGTTTAACATAATCAATACTGAAGCTATCGCAAAAGATTCAAAAATAAAGGTCGGCGTGTTAAACAATGAAGGTTATATATGTATACTGCGTCGTTTCAACGCAAAGGATAGAAACTAATTTCAACATACTTTAGACAGCGTTTGAGCTTTTATTTAACACATTTTTTTTTATACTACGTAGGTGGCAGACAAGCACACGGTCCACCTGATGGAAAGCGGCCACCGTGGCCTATGAACGTGTGCAACACTAAGGGTGTCACACACGCGCTGCCCACCCTGAAGGGAAAGGGGGAGAGCTGGGAAGGGGTGGGGAGGCTAGGAAGGAATTTTTAGTGTCCCGAAGTCAATACTGATCTCTGATGATTTCCATATGCCCCTCTGTCCGCAGTTTGACTCTGAATCTCTTGGTCCTCATGTACTCGATGCTTGTTGTTACATAACAATGATAATATAATACATACTAACAGACCTAGGTACTAAAATGGTTTCAATGTTGCTAATTAACTTTAATGTAACTGGTCTACAATCGAGAAAGTTCGGCTAGTATATAAATAGTAAATTTCCATTTCATCATCATTCGCTGAGCGCATTCCCAACTCAGTTGGGGTCAGTTTTCTAGTCTAAGATGCGGCTGAACTTTGTTATTTAGGTACCAAGCAGCGACTGCCATCGGATCTCCAGTAGGTACCAAATTGGCGATATCGAAGTTTTGTAATTAGGCTAGTTGGACTTTTGAGGGCTTCAACTACCCGTAACGACTGCCATAGTTGTTTATATGGCAACCGGAACCGACACCTTAACGTGCTTTATAAGGCACGACCAGACCAGTGCAAATAGCCATATTCATACATACAAATATTTGCACTGAGCGGGGATTAAACCCGCGCCTTCTGCGTAGCTGTCGCGTTCACTACAGTCACGCCACAGAAGCAGTAAATTTCCATTTATTCACGTTAAATAAGTTTGTGATAAAAGAACTGTTGTAATCAGTTTGGCAACGTGAGGCGAATACCCCAAGTTTGAAGAGTTTGAAGGGTTTACTTTTAAATGGGGAAAACGCGGGGCATTTTGTTATTATACCTATTAGACTCTAGGTAGGAAGTAATCAGAGATGTACAAAATACTTTTCGAAAAGTATTTAAATACAAAATGCAAATACTTTTGACTTTTGTATTTAAATACTAAATACAAAATATGTATTTTCAAAATACTTTATTGAAATAAAATACTTTATGGTAAAATTACTGGTTTTCTTTATTCATTAAAGATTTTAAAATCACAAGCTCTTCAAAAAGAGCATCTGACATGTTGCGTCTGTGTGGACGCATAATCATACCGGTTTTTTATAAATATATTTTTCTATTTCTGTATTTTTATTTGTCATTTATACATTCATAATCACTTAAATACGAATCGTTAAAATAATGTCTTATAGCCTACACGGCATATTGTTTAAATACAATTTGTTTTGGCATTTTTTTAAAGACATTTCGAGTGAACAACACAGAAATAATGAAATAGCTGCCAACACTGCAAAACGTAACAGTGACTTTGAGAATACTCAAGAGGGGTCCCTCATATATTATTGGTCAGGTTTTATATGCATTTTGTTTCATCTGTCATTTTGCGCATAGAAGCTGCTGCGCCACTAGTGGGCATTTTTTGTTTTTACTGAATCGCGGAATGCTTCAGAAAAATGAAGCTAAGAATAAAAAAGTATTTTGTATTTTACAAAGCATTTTACAAATACAAAATACGTCTCGAATAGTATTTCAAATAAAATACAAAATACTTTTTAAAAAAAGTACTTAAGTACAAAATCCAAAATACGTATTTTGTATTTTGTATTTGTATTTTAAATACAAGTATTTCAAATATGTCACAACTCTGGAAGTAATAAATGGTACATACTATAAGTATTTTATTGTTATAGTATAAGTATTGCTAAATTATTATTATTTAATTTAGTTAGATATAATTTAACTCTTTATTGACAAAATATGTGAGCCTAAATGAATTCGGGATGGGGGATGTGAGTTTGGCGAGAAACTTAAAGAGGAGTAATCATAATAAAGTACCAATGTCTAAAATTGGGAATTGGAATCACCCAATAAGAAGTGTTCTTTAAGCTTCAATTCTAATTCACAAACAGCCCACCAATTAGGTTAAATACATACTTCTTATATTATTATGGTAATAAGTTACAAGTTGCATTAAGTATTACACAGCTGCAAGAAGTTGCAGAGTACGACGAGATTAAGGTTAGGTATGTTTTTTCTTTTGACGTAGGACATAGCGCAAAAATGATTAATGTTTTTAAATTAAGTAACCTATAAATACGTCGTTTAGATATTTTTTGAACACTGTCGAAGTTTAAGTACTTGGGTTTTTAAGACAAGTCTAATGCTACCTTATGACTTAACTATCATATTTCATCCAACCGATTGGAACACATCTACGACTTATAAGAGAAATTTACCAACATACACATACAAGATACACGAAAAGAAACCGTATATTTGCAAAGGGTTTTCTAAAAAAATATTTACAATTTTATATGTTTTCATTACAACATATAAATTTTAGTAAACTACCGCCAGGCCAGTGCCTAATAATGATGGGCACGTGTCGGGAGCTGCCTGTACCACACCGTGGGCCCTACACCTGAAGGGGGTCATCGTAAAAGAGAGGACTCCGGTTCGAGTCCCACATAACCTCTCACACCGGACTACGGTGAGATTGGTATTCATGTGGATTTAGCGCATATAAAAAAGTACAGTAATAATGATCTTCACAAAAGTATTCAAAAGGTAAAATTAGTTTGTATATCTACTAAATGTCCAGCAGTGGACTGCAGTAAGATATTAACTTTTAAACTTTCGCGTTCCATGATTTTGATAATAAATGTAACCGGGAATTAACGCGATCATGGTATAGGTATATACATACCTTTTGCCTGACGTTTCGACCAGGTTACACCGGCCGTGGTCAGCCAGTCAGCCTGTGACCACGGCCGGTGTAACCTGGTCGAAACGTCAGGCAAAAGGTATGTATATACCTGCAGTAAGATAATTGATTAATTAATTGACACTTAAATCCAAATCTAGTTCACGAAGACGAAGTCGCATGCACACTTAGTTAGAAGTAAAGAAACAAAAAAGATAAAAGACAAAAAAATAAGGTAAGTAGTAACTACTATTGGCATTTGAATGAAGTTTTTATAAGATAAGTACTTACCTAATAAATGAACAATTTTTTTTTTTTTTATAATATCACGCCTATTTCCCCGAAGGGGTAGGCAGAGGTGCTAGCACCCACATTTCGCCAGATTATATTTCGGTCCCAATGTAATAGGTGGCGAGCCTATTGCCATTATCCGGGCACTTATAAACCTGCGATAAATACACACATAACTTCGAAAAGCATCGAAGTCATTGGTGTGTGCCATGGTAAACCTGGGATCGAACCCGAGACCTCGTCTCAGCAGTCCATTACCCATACCACTAGGCTACCGCGGCTTTTCAACAATTATTTCAATGCTCAATTATTATCATGTCAATCTATCTAATTAACCTCAATTATCGTGTCAACATTCAACACGAACAAGTTCACACAAATAAATACTAAGTTTCTATTGATTCTGTTCCTTCCTTTACAATAAAATTTGAACTGACTTCAAAAAATAATAAAAGCCTAAAATAACTGATTTAAAGAGTCTGTCGGACAGCATTAGAAAGTCACATGACTAGCCTCGCAACCTCCATGTTTGTTGTCGTATATAACCCTAAAATGCCAGTAAAGTTGTATGGGCATGTCTATAAAATATTCGTTAGGCCTGTCCTTTTGTATGGCTGTGATGCGTGTGTATGCTGAAGCGACAAGCAGAAGCTGAGTGGCAAGAAGATGAAAGTGCTGCGGACGCGTGAAGATCGCATGAGCAACTTATCCACAGCAGCCTTCATGTATGTGACGTCGCAGATAAAATGCAAGAGTCGCCCTC
>CAVNUX010000004.1:0-18300 GCA_963691645.1 Pelosia muscerda
GATAATTTAAACATAGTAATACAGAGACCACTTATATACAATTTTATATCACTACATAGTATGAAATAAAGTCGCGTTTTCTGTCCCTATTTTTCTTGTCCCTTTGTATGCTTAAATCTTTAGAACTACGCATCGGATTTTGATGCGGTTTGTTTCAATAAATAGAATGGTTAAAAAGGAAGGTTTATATGTATATAACATCATGCTACGACTAACAGGTGCAGAGCAGGAATGAAAAATGTTGCAAAAACGGGGTGACGCAGACGAAGTCGCGCGGGTCAGCTAGTTACTTATAAAGTATAGGATAGCAAAACTCTTAAGTACTTACATTTAAGATAATCATCATAGTCTAGCACAGAGCATTTTCCGACGATGCCCACCAGTGGGCTAGTGTCGTGCATCGTGGTCAACAGCACTTCTTGCTTGTAGAAGGGCTGGAAATCAAACATACTCTGTGTTAGAACTTAAATTATTATTCCATGGCGTCATCATTTTTAGTAAGCCCAAAGCACACCGTTACCATGTTAAGTAAATAATTTGTTACTTTTAAAATCTCCTAGTAAAATGCGTGTGTGTAAATGTTTGTTAGTACGACGTAACTACGCGGAAGCAATATCCGCAAGAAGGGTGAAAGGCTGGCTAAATATTACACCCGAAGGGGGTCATCTCGACAGAGATAACCCCGGGTCGGCCGGAGTGCGAGACATAATATCTTGGCTACTATGTCACCTCATTTTTTTTTTATCGTGCGAAAAATCCTCACGGATACCGGTTGGGTTAACGGAGCCGGTTGGGAAGGTTCTGTCGGACTCGAACCGACTAAAACGCACGCTGTCTTTGGGTCTTCAGTTGCCGTAGGTGAGGTAGTAGCCAACATATACCTCGCACCCCGGCAGACCCGGGGCCTTCTCTTCGAGATGACCCCCGTCGGGGGCTACTATGTCTTTAGTTGCTAGAGGCTACTATGTCACCTCTAGCAACTAAAGGCCCCGTTTTAGTCAGTGCGACTCCAACATTACCTCCTCAACCAAGTCAGGGGAATGGTTGTGGTGGGAATTTTGAACACATGAAGAAAACTGGTTAAATCTAACATCGGTTTCGCAGAATTGCTCTCACCACAGACTGACAATGTAATACCTTTAGAGAGTAAACTATTTATGTTTGTAAAATATTAAAACTATTATTTTGATTTTAACTACTGTAAAAACATATAGTATACAAAAGAAAGTTCTACAAAGGAAAAGCGGATCTTAGCCAGATCCTACTATTCTGTCGTAAGGTCAAAGGCTGGATACTACACTTAGATATTGTTGGTGAGCTCTAGGGGGGTCAAATAGAGTGACAGTCTCTATAGAATGTTATCTTGATGCAAGTGTTAAACAGGCAGTGTGATTTGGGCTTTCTAATAACAGGGGGTTGGACAAATTTTCAGAAAGTGTTTTGAATTAATTCAAAATTTATTTGCACGAAAAATAAAACTATCATTTATTTATAGCCTTTTGCATACTTATTAGTTTAAAAATCTCTCTAAAATGCCACGTTACGTCATTGAGAGCGCGTGACGTCGTCGGCCGGTCGGCCGGTCCAGCCAAGCACATTTCTGATCACTGTCCGTTCCCCTATTTCGACAATTTATTTGTTATACCTTGTTAATGATGTTGGCCACTTCCGACGGGAAGATCAAGAAGGGACCCCGGAAGTAGCACTTGTTACTGTGAAAGAAAAACATATATTAAAACTTTTGATCTAGCAAATTGGACGGAGCATATACATTAAAAAAAAAATTAGTGAAAAAAAAACGATTCAGCATTTTTGTGTAGATCAGCTGACAATTTTGACGATCCTTGTGGCGTGGTGGTAGTACTTGCGAGTGCTATGCAAGAGTTACGAGTTCAATTCCCGCTCAGTGTAAATATTTGTGTGCATATACATATATGAATATTTTCATTGCTCTGGATGTTTCTATGTATAATATACCTATATTTAAAAATAAAATCTTTGTATGTTTCTCAGCATTCTTGTGCCCGTAACATATGCTAGTTAAGCTATGCTTACCATGGATCGAGGCGGCGTTGTATAGATTGTCCTAGAATATTTATTTATTGTATTTTTAATGTATGACTTAGGCTTATTAGACTTGTATTTGATAACCGGCAGATAAGGCGAACCATTTCCTTTCTTCGTGCGAAAATCACCTCGCGTATCCACGGACCCATGGCAAGGCGATCACGTCGTACTCGAACCGACTAAAACAGCATGCCGTCTTTAATCTTCAGATGCCAGAGTGTGCGATAGCCTAGCTAGGACATCCCCAGCAAAGTTTGGTCTACTTTTACTGAGCTGGATACTGAGCGGGAACAGAACTGTTTTCTTTTGACTTAGCAGTCGAAATATCTTACCTACTTTTTTCGCTAGGGCTAGCAGTAATTTGAGGTTAACTAAACCCCTTAAAAACGTAGCGTCGATACTCACTCGCCAGTCTCCCATATAGTGTCGACTTGCGCGATCATCTGCTTGCCTCCATCGGTCACCACGTACACATAGTCTCCCGTCTTGATCACTCCGGAGCACACAGTGTTGTACTGCTCGTAATACGTGTTCTCGTCGTCTGTTCCCAATGGGTTGTACATCACTACGTCCTGTTTAGAGAAAGATTTTGTTTAGTCGCTGTCTTGATAAGTGTCATTTTAGGGCTCCATGGATTCCGTACCCAATTTAGGAAGAATCCACAGTCTGTCTGTTCATCACCAGGCTGTATATTGATAACCGTGTTAACTAAATCATTTGTCGCTATAACAACTATTAATAGAAACAGAAAGACAGGATCTCGATTCTACTAAATAACATTGCAATACTACGGAGATTACTAAAACTGCCATTAAAATTTTGCCTTTATCAACATGAAATAAAGTACAAAAATTAAATGAAAAAGAGTTCATTGCATCGCTTCATTCACTCTACACTTTTCTATTTAAGTATAGCAGCAAAGCATACAATTCAGTGGCATTTTGCAATAATCTTATTGATTCGAGAATGAGAATTAGTAGAATCGGGTCCAGTAATGGCACGAAACTCGTCGTGCTCGGGTCGCACTCACACTTGGTAATTTTTTTTATTACTTTGGGAACGGAAGACTGAATACATTGGTCACTAGTAAGCGGAGAGAAGGAAAAAGTAGAATTCTTTCGTAGCCAAAAAAGAGGCGTCAGTCGTTTTCCAGTTCCCAAAGAACCCAAGTTTCTTAGTATTTCATAGCTACTATGAAAGAGATCACTCAATCAATCAATTAATTATTATTATTAATAACTAGCTGTTGCCCGCGGCTCCGCCCGCGTGGACTTCTGATCCCGTTCCCGCTGCTCTTTGTTCACCTTTTAAACCTTGTCTGGACTTCCACAAATAATTCAAGACCAAAATTAGCCAAATCGGTCAAGCCGTTTTCATGTTATGTCGTGACAACGGAAAACGGGTTTCATTTTTATATATATAGATAATAGTCAATTAGTCAGTCTATCGCAGTCCACTACTGGACATAGGCCTCTCCCAATGTACGTTATTGCCCCCGATCTTCTACTTTCTGCATTCAGCCTATTCCAGTCACCATTTTAAAGACATAATTTTAACATTAAATTCTCTACAGCAAATAAAGAGAAACTTACAGGTCTTTCCTTTTCGTGGACATTTTCCAATACTTCCAGCTCAGCGAGCTCATCCTTGTGCTTCTCGATACGTTCGCGGAACACTGACACTGTACGTTTCGGCTCAAGAGGGATCTGAAAGAGACAGAACTGTTTGTAACGACCGCCTTGTACTCAATATATTTTGGTTATTTTTTCATGTAATACATATGAATATGATTTTACATAGCCTGTTAATAAATTGAAGTAAGGGTGACCAATATTGACAAAATACTACTTAGCTTGACGAGAGGGCATTCCCTTTCTAACCTAGGAGCCAGGATGGGGTCGACACAAAGGATCCAATAAGGTCGAAATGTCTGCGGGAGCTCCAGAGCACGCACCCCAACAACATAAGCTAAGATAGGCACTTAGCTTGAAGGCCTCTACAGTACTTCCAGCACGAAAAGTTATAGAATTCGTAACATAAGGGTAATTAGACAGGGGAGTATTGCAATTGCCATGCTTCACACACAAACACACACACAGGTTCGCTGCTTAACGCAATGCTCCGCTGTCTTCATACCTTTACATTACGAAATCTATCCTTTTTCATGCTGTTACATTATTAGTCCAACTAAGTGTCCCTTGTTTCTCATCTTTCATAGATTACAGAGGTACTACAAGATTCTTATAATATTCATCACACGGGACCGGGCGGTGTGACCGCCGACGAAGCGAGCACTTTTGTTATCCTACCTTCTGTTGCATAATTGTAAGCATGTCATTTGATGTGATGACAAGTGTATGTTTCTTACATATTTGCTAACTCGTTTCATAGTTAACCACTGATGACATCAATGCACGGCAAAACTCTAATGAGTTTATGTGGCATTTGAATTACAATGTATCTGTGTACAATCTCTTAACGAATAAAAAAAATTAAAAAAAAAATATTAACTGAGAAATTATGTTGTGGGTCCACTCACCTCTCTTGGCACAAGCGTGGCCTCCTTCTCAGCTCCCTCCCACACTTTGATCTTTTTGAAACTGCGCAGTTTAGTGTTATAGCGGCTCTCACACACGTAGACATGCTTGTCTGCGAAGCCTAAAGTATAGAAATTAATAAATATCAATTAAACACTAGAATTATTAAATACTAGCTGTTGCCCGTGACTCCGTTTGCGTGGATATCGATTATCACGCAGTGTAATATAGCCCTATGTTCAGGGTGAATGTAGCTTTCCAATGGCAAATTTTTGAAATCGGCACAGCAGTTTTTGAGTTTATTCATTACGAACATACATAGTGTAGATTGCAGAATTCGGAATTAAAGAAGAAGAATGTTGACAAGGTCGTTAGATTCTCCCCGATATTGATTAATATCTTGAGTTATAACTGAAAAAATATGCATTACATACTACACATACTACATAAATATGCAAACTAATATATTGACTAAACTGAAACTATGTTTCATTGTTTAAAGTTCCCAAAATTTGCTAAAAATATAAACAATACAATTATGCCAAAATTTATGACATATTATATACCTTACTAAATTTAAAATTAGTTTTATTACGTCCATGTGTAGCAACGCAACGCAGACCAAGAATAAATTCTCTTGTGCCCAATACATTGCAGTACTCAAGCGCGTGACTTCACCTAATGTATCGATTATGGGTTCTAGAATTCAACTAAAGTGACACTTTTAAAACGTTAAATAAACTTACTTATAGGTCTAAATTTGAAATACTCTTTGACATTCATGACATAGCACAGTGGCCCAACGATCTGGTCTAGGGGCACAATGCGGTGCAACTCGGTCTTGAACACCTCTTGTTGTAAGAACTTGCGCGTGCGCACGTGGAAAGTGTCTTGTGGCCTGTTGAATAGATAAAGAAAAGTTACTACTATTAAAGTTTTCGGTATACACATGTGTTCTATATGTCTATGACTATGACTTTGCCTTCAGATTACCATCAGGCGAGGTGAAGTCATATTGACGTGCAATAAATAAATAAATAAATGAATGAGCGAATGAGTGAATGAGTGAATGAGTGAATGAGTGAATGAATAAATGAATGAATTAATAAATAAATAAACAAATAAATAAATAAATAAATAAATAAATAAATGTATAAATAAGTAAATAAAAGTTCGTAAGAGTATCGGTAGATGGCTCCAACGTCACTTCTAAAACGTTTAGGAGAATTTCGAATGCTCTAAAGGAGTTTATGTACTTCAGTTACAGCATTCCCCCTGTAGGGACTGCTTGCATTGCTTGCTTGGACTGGTTCTAGATTGTTCAAAGTTGAGTCATTTTATTCAATCTAAATAGAAGAACAGATTTCAACTATAGGAAACCGAGATGAAATCGATCTTATATGATCAAAACTTAGTAAGAACTTAGTTTAACTGATTTTCACTGGTAAAATTCAGTTTTAAGTGTGTTATAACAGTCTACATATTTTATCGTTATTCTTCCGTTTTTTTTTTAAATTACACTTCAAAATCGAGATCGAAAATTGACAATACAGATATGCGGTATCGACCCCTAATAGAGAAAGAATATTTTTCAATAAAAAATAAACTAAAAAATATAATAATTACAAAATATTGAGTTAATAAACACTTAAAAAGAAAATACTGGTGTTATTTAACATAAAAATAATAAGAAAACAAGCAAAAAGAATTCGCCCAACGTGGGGCTCGAACCCACGACCCTGAGATTAAGAGTCTCACACCCATATTCTTAAACGTTTCCGTAAATACCACTCTTCTCAAACTCAACTGAGAAAGCGTCGAGCGTTGCTTCAAATGTCCCTCAATTTCGGTATTTTTAGTCAAACTTTTGGAGTTTTCGTTTTTCACTCGACTCTACTCGACGTGAGTTAAATTTGGTTTAACTCCAGTTAGAGTGGAGTAATTACGTCATCATACGTCATCATACGTCATCAATTTGTGTAATAGTCTGTATCTTTTTAATCTATGGTTGTTGTGAAAGACGATTGACATGTCAAATTGAAAAGTGAACAGTCGTTTTATTTGTTTTATTTTCATTGAATATGAATAACAAACATTTACGATACTTTTTAACAACAATTTTATGAGGGGCCGAACCCATTTTTATTGCGTACGAATTCATTTTTTGAGGAAAAAGGGTGGTAAAAGTGCAACAGGAGAAAGCTGAAACATCTGGCAAACATATTTTGAACAAACTTAAGATGTCTTATAAAGTTCAAATTCTACAATGCATACTGGTACAGTCTACGTTTAGCTACCATGACTTCCAGACACATATTTAGTGAGGCTGAAAAAATATGTCTTCAAGAATTAATTGTCAAATATAAATTAAACATAAGTTCTACACTTGTTGGCCATCCGGGTGTGAAAAAAATTGCATGGAATCGATTAACCGAGGAGTATAATTGTATAGAAACAAATACAAAGGTATGTTCAGTGATTTATTAATTTAAGAAACATTACTTTTTATCCATTTAAGTATAAAATTGAATATTACATATTTCAGCGTACTGAGAGCCAATTAAAGAAGTGCTGGGAGAATTTAAAAACTCGTCAAAAGACAATCTTGACCTATGAAAAACGCCAGCGAATGATGACAGGTGGAGGCTCGTACACACCCATACCAACATATGCCGGAACCAGTAGAGAGATTTTTACACCAGAGACCCTTATACCGGAGGCATTGTCTCAACAAACTGATGTTGAACTGACCAATGTCATCGACAGTGATACCGGTTTTATATATGGAGGTATGTATGTTTTGTCAGTAAATAGGTACTATGTACATTTACATATGTACATTTACACAATTACCAATATTATTACACTAATTTTTGAGATAGAAAGAATGGTTGCAATGTATATATGCACTAACATAGGCTTATTTATAAATATACTATTGCCATTTAGGTATGTACTCCTTCCTGTCATTCCTTGTTATTTGCTCTACAAGGATGATAATGTATGATAAGTATATGTACAATAATGGGTTTAATATTCTTAACTTTATAACAGACTGACTGACTATTATTATTTTAGAAAAATAATGCCAATAAGTATAGTTGTATTGTTTGATATTTTATAGAAATCATCATGGAAGTAGATGATCAAAAAGTTGAAGATTTCTCTGTTGCCGGCACTAGAAGCCCTTCACTTGACAGAGGTATATTACATTGCACATAGTACTATATTATAATACCTATCTATATTTAAGATTAATTTAATCATCATAATTATAGGTTCCATAACAGATACTGCTCTGCGACCAACCATATCCACCAAAGCGAGCTCTTCATGTGACAAAGGTATATTACATAACACATAACACTTTTTTTATGTATATATCAGAATAAACTGAACAAGTTCTTACAATAATTACAAGATATATTGTTCTCAGGTCCGATAGTAGACACTCCTCTGCGGCAAAGATCAACTATATCCCGGTTATCTGAGCATAGAGGCAATACATCACAAGGTAACATACACATTTGTATGATAATAATCACATAGAGTAATAGTTACATAGTGCATTTAAGTAGCAAATAATAGAGTTGTACTTTAAAGGAATATAATCCATTTACACCTATGTGGAAAAGAATAAATAAACTATCATTACCAGCACATTGCAATTATTATTTGACCATCTAATCTGCTCTGGGTCATGGTTACATCTAAGGCCTTAGAGCCAACCTCAGAGCCCAAGCTCCATGTTATTATATTATTAACATTTGTTCATAAATTGCAGGACAAAAGCACATAAGAAGCAAAGTTATAGAGGAAGAGTTCAATATACGAAAACAGACATATATTGAATCTAAAGAGAGGGAAGACATACTTCACAAATTAAAAGTTGCTGAAAAAGAGTGGATGGTGAAGGCTGCTGAGGAGATTTACAATAAATCTAAAATAGAGAGGGAAGCTGCTTTTCAGAAAGCGAAAATAGAAAAAGAGATTGCTGAAGAACATTTAAAATATACTAGATTAAAAACGGAATTGGAATTAAAAAATAGAAAATATTATGTTTTTTCTTTAGTAACCTGCTTCCTTTCTGCCTCTCTCTGTGTTTTATTAAACCTAGTTAAAATGCCTATGAATAAAAGAGGATCTGATAATGCTTCCCCTAGCTGTATCCACAGTAGGAGTCGTGGGCACATCTTCAATTAGAACTGGTTCAGACTGTAGCACAGGCTGGTTTGTTGACACACTAATGTTGTGAAGAATGGCACAAGCCACAATAATATTGCATGTATTAGGTATACTATTTTGGAGCTTTCTGGATAAACAAGCAAAACGTCTTTTGAATACACCATTTAAACGTTCAATTACATTTCTAGTCCGTATGTGTGCCCGATTATACCTTATTTCAGGATCTGTTTGAGGATTAGAGACAGGCGTGTACATAAACGATGTCTGTGCATACCCACTGTCACCAATTAATATACCACTACCTGCTACATCACCTTCTTCAAATCTCAAGCGGCATCTGCTATTACTGAAAATTCTTGAATCATGAACAGAGCCGGGCCACCGCACAAGTATGTCATATATTTCCATGTTAGGTCCACATACAATTTGAATGTTTATGGAGAACCAGCCTTTTCTATTTCGAAAGATTTCTCCTGTAGTTCTCGTAGGATTTTTAATAGGAATGTGTGTGCAATCAATGCAACCGATCACTCCTGGCAACTGAGCTACATTGTAGAATTTTCTTTTCACTGCCATCCTTTCATTTGTTGCAGGAAATCTAATATATTGTTCCATTTTTAAAGTCAATTTCTTGGAAATTAATGCTACTGTCTTTGAAACAGTTGATTGACTAATTTTATGAAGATCACCACAAACAATCTGAAAAACATACAAAAATGTAAATACATACCAACTATGTGTTCGATAGAATGATAGATAGGTACATAATATACAAAACAGCTATACAAAAGTAAAGGCTACAAAGGCTTATGTAGTAGGTACAAAATACATCGTTACTTACTTGAAAACTTCCGGTTGCGTAAAATCTGAGAGAAATTAAAATTTGTAATATCGGTGGCAAAGGTAATCCTCGGCTGTTGGCACTATTATTAATTGATAACAATGGAACCAGTATATTAACTACTGTATCTTTATTGAAACGATAGCGTTTCTGAAATTCCATATCGTTATACACTTCTAAAGGATTGTCTGCATCCCTTATATACTTCCTTGATGGGTAATTATAAGTTGTATCGTCAAATATATAATTTATATAGTCTTCAAAACTGTTTTCTAGCGACATTTCTGCAATTTTATAATAGTTTGTGGCCCAGAGTGGATTTTAAAGTTAGGTCGTATGCTCACTTCAGATGACGTTTGTTTACTCCGCTCAAAATGAGGGAATTCGGTGAGTAAACTCGGAGTGGAGAGATTTTTCGTAACTATAACTGCCAAATTATTAAAATGTGATTGAGTCGAGGGGAGTGACATTTGAAGTGACGTTTAAGAATACGGGTGTTAATGTTGCGGCAGAGCCATCCCAGAGATGCGAGCAGTATTCCACGCAGGAGTGAATTTGTGTCTTGTAAAGAAGACACCGCTGTTCCGGCGTGAAGGAACGCCTCACTCTTCGCCACTTAAGTGTTTTAAAAAACTAACTTTTATTTTAATTGAGAACTATTAAAGGTCACAATACTAACCGCATAACATTCCCTCAATAACGTCATAAAATATAGTTACCTAGAACTCAGTCGTAAGTTCTTACGTAGTTGTGGGATGTTAACCATTGAGCCAATCGTACCATATCGTATGACAATTTTAACCCCAGATTACAAGCCTTTGTATACAAAACTCATTCCATATCGATGACGTATATTGCATATTTACCTAAAGAAGTGAATTTATATGTTTCTAGTGATAGGAGCACTATAATGAGTCACGGTTGTATTTCTTTACATATTTTTATTAATTTACTAGCTGTTGACAGCGGCTCCGCCCGCGTGGACTTCTGATCACATTCCCGTTGCTCCATAAAAACCTTCCGTAGAGTTGAAGGAACAAATAAAAAAAAAGACAACGACAACGACAAAGGACACGAATTGGTCCAGCCGTCTTTGAGTTATGCGCTTACCAATATAATTTCGCGATTCATTTTTATATATTTATAGATTTATTGCAGAAACATGGTTTAGTACATAGATCTTACAATTTATTGTTTGTCCAACCCATTTCACCGTTTTAGCAGTATGCAAAAACTCTCTTAATAGCTATGTAATTAAGGTGTAAGGTTGCTTCATTATGTACTTACCAACAATAAAGGACACGGTGTGTACCTGGCGGTGTTTTTTGGGATGTCTGATAATCATCTTATCGTAACTTGCGGCTGTATCCAAGGTTTTTAACTCGGAGACGGGAATTCACTTCCTTCTTCTTCTTTATATTTTACTTGTATAACTTTTATGGGAGTGACTGCTGCTAACCTGGTAACCCCGAGAAGAAATCCTGAGACAGGGCCTCGTTTATCAGTCAATATAGGGTTTGGAGATCTTGGTAAGTAATTCTCATACGGAACTTATCTGCGTCTAGTCTCGAAATAGATTAATTGGATGGGCAGTAGGTACATTTCCATTTAATTTATTTGCTTTCTAAGTAATTTACTTGTGTTTGTCTTAGAAACAATAGTAACAAACTCGTTATAGTAACAAGAAATAACAAGGACGAAAAATAGATAGTGATAGTTAATGAATACATGAAACTTGAAAGCGTCGTGCATTGAGTCTCCAAACTATAATAACTTTTCTTGTGTAGGTAAAAAATGAGAACAATTGTGAAAAAGCACCCATTTAATAAACAAATAAGAAGTTTAAGAGGGTACATAAATATACATAAATACTCACGGTCTCACAATATTTTGTATATCATCAACTCAAATACATCTAAACAAAGCGGTCAACCGTCAACCATTCAAGACATAACGTGTCATAAGTAAACGGCAACGTTTGACATAAAACACACACATACAAGTGGAGCCACCAGCCACCTACATAATGTACAAGGTAATTAAAAAGTGTGTACGCCAATAAGAGTGTGGACCCAACACATGCGAGCCGTTCTCACGGACGCAGGTCGCGCGGTGATGATGCTACTATCGATGAACGCAGAGAGGTTACTGCTCTGTTATTTTGCCTACGATCGCAAACTCTTTGAAAGGCAGAAAGAGAGAGAGAGAGTGTACCTACATAAAGAGCTTTGTAAGGCATTTTTCAAATACATTCTTGTCAAGGTAGTAGAATTTACAAGGGTCTCTGTATTTCTTGACATACTTCAATTACGAACAGAAACTACTCTGAATAAACAATCGAGGGTTCCGTACAAAATTAGATTCAGGACTGTACTTATGTCAAATATACCGCAATTTACTTTGATTGCGTTGATTGCAAAAGTTTCATTTTTAAACGGTTTCAAGACACTACAGAGAAAGTAGTATAAACTAAACGCCTTCACGTATTCCTGAGAAGGCCAAGGAAACGTCTTGACAGACAGACGGAAAACCTTCTATTTTCATATAAGTACTCTCAAACCTCTAATTTCTCTCTCTCTCAAATTTTATTTCTACTAGGTGCGTATGGGTAAACAGTGACTACGAACTGACCTGCTTTGTCCGTGTGCAATGAAAATCAAAACAGCGTCACATCTACATTTATACAGTAATCTATGTATGTCGGTGTATATCGAGGTCGCACATGCGCCGACGCCTGTGAATCACATCGCACCGGACTCATTAGTGATAGGTGCCGCGCACATCTGTAACTGACATACTTGGAACATGTATTAAATATTATGTTGATAGCGTCATTAATTTACAGTAACGTAAGTACCTAAACATTACTTACACAGGCCAATACTGTACTAACAATTCCATCAAGATCTAAGCGACTCAGCGACTCTTTTCCTTGCTCCTCCATAAAATCTTGAAAGTCTTTACCAGCATAACTGTTGTCTGAAAAAACAACTGTCAAGGCCATCAAGATAGAGACTGCAGTTACAGGGATAGCGTCTGTAGCGGTGGTTACTATGCTTACCAGCAGGCGAGGAAAAGTCAATTTGACGACCTATCTATGAAAAAGCGAAAATTATAACCGATCACTGGTGTAAGAATAAACCTTAAGCCACAAATCTGAATTTGAATAATTCTAATATCTATCAGCGCGGCAGCGCCTTGAATCTTTCACGACTCAGGTCCGAGATCCGTGCCGGTAGGTGTACTGAAATATTAAAACCATAAAAGTTAGATTTGAGCATATAGACGGCAGTCTACTTATATCAATACTCTGTGTTATTGCGGATTCTGAAGCACTAAAATCCTTTATTGTCAATTTAAAATTGCTGAAAATACGATATTATCGTAAATGTAGATATTTCTAGCTAAACGTCATTGTATTATGTGTATTTTTTTCATACATAATAAAACTATTACTACTAGTGTAAATAGTTTTCCAGAAAACAAATCTTCCAGGACATTATAAATACACAACACACATACCTAGACAGTATCAAAGACACGCCACTAAAAGATATAATGCAGATATATAGAACATATAATGCACCTAACGCTACTTGATCAACTTTAATCAACGCAACGACGGCGTCCCAATTTTTTCTCCCGTTCATCATCAGCATAGACTATTGACACTTAACCTACCCACACATGGGGGATTAACGACCTAAACGCAGGCGCTGGATGCCAAGCAATAAAGGGGTCACTACACGCGCGGTCGTTAAGTGTGTAGTGAGTTAGTGAGTGCTCGGCGCAGTGACACCCACTTGAGGATCAATTAGACGACAACGAGCGCACGCGCACCTTGCGACAAGATGGCGGCGGTGTTGGGACGATACCGTGATAAGAATGTGTACCTACATCCACTCTAGGCAATGATGTAGTTTAGAGGCTCTTTAGGGACTTCTCAAGGCAATGGTAGGTACTGGTTCCCCCCTCCTGTCCAGGGTAGGATGGCTCCTTCTAAAAACTAAAAATGGCCCAAGGTGGTCCGCGGTGCTAGGGAAATGCCTATAGGGGATTGCAGATCGGATAAATTTTCAGAAAGTGTTTTAAATTAATTTCATAAATATTAATTTCCACGAAAAAGGAAGCTGTATTTAATAATAGTCTTCTTGGTACTTTGAAACAAACAATATTCTCTCCGACACGCCATTTTATGTTATCCTGAGCGCGTGTCATCCAGTGTGGCTAGTCGCGCATATTTTTCTGTAGGTAATGAAAAAAAAATGGTCGCAGGAACCCAGAGTGGTGCAGTTAATGATTGCTCACGTATGACCTCAGGTACCGAGATTTGAGTTTCAGTATAGATTAAAAATATTGTAATAGCTAACATTTTTTATCCATTTAAAAATCATCGAATGAAGTACATTAAATTAGTATTCGATAAATATCGTAAAACAGTATATTTTAGATTTTAATTTGAATACACTGTACGATCCCCTATTAAGATGGCGTGCGGATTTAGTCGGTTCGAGTCCAACATAGCCTATATAATATAGTGGTGATTTCCACGCGAAAAACAACTTATTTCCACATAAATATTAAATAATATAATTGGCCTTGGAATTATTTAAGTTATTTTTCTTATCGCGGTGTACCACAGAACCGTTCAGTAGGTGGCTACTTCTGATAAATTCGCGAGTGAGTAATTCGCTATGTTCATTACTTGTAGGCACAAAATATATAGATAAGTTTAAAAGCCGAATTTCGTATAATGTGCGAAAAAGCACTTACACTCACACGCCGACTCTCAATGACGTATATCGTCTAAACGTGGGAACTTGCAACGATTGAATAGTGTTGAGATCCTCGTAACTGGACATGTGTCGTTGTGTGCATGCGTTTTTTCCTTTTTTATATACTAATTATCACCTTCTGTACAGCTTAGTTGCTTCATGTACATATATTTTTATAGTTAGAAACCTTTTTAGTGTCCACTTGGAACACATGGATTAAGATCCTGTGAAGTCAGGTATTTATTAGTACTTCTTTTTTGTGTGGAAAGATGGCCGAATGGAGTACAATTTAGCGTGTTGAAGTATTTGGAAAGAATAGACATCATTAAATAGTACTTCTTCGGGTGCAAGTGAATTTCACCTGTCTCTTTAGACAAGTGACAATTGATTGGTAGTCAGTGGTTTTTTAGATTAAATAAAAGTAAATGTTTTATATTTGGGTTTGATATTTTGTTCAGGCCTGTCATAAAATTCAAAATATATGCACGAGATGCTCCTTGCTTGTGTAGTATAGGACTTTTAGATGTTAGATTTTAAAAAAGCTACAGTTTGTCTGTTCGACTGTAAACCGCAGTGGTTTGGGAGCTTTCTGGGGCTAAGGCAGTTTGGTATAAGGAGGCTCTGTTGGCATTTAAAATGTTTCTGAACTTTTATAATGTAATGCGGTATTTTCACAGTTTATATAAATACCAAGGTTGTTATTATTATTTTAGATCATTACGCCTAAAACTAAGTACATCTAGTGCTGTGTGTCACGCTTCTCACAAAGATCGTTTGTTGATTCACTGGATGGCGTCTGCGCGTGCGACGCGCCGCTCACCGGCCGGCGGCGTCGTCGGCGCGCGTCGCCATGACTTCCTAATATGGTTACATCATTTGTTTTGTATGCTTTTGTCATTTGTGACTGTTCCTAACGACTTTTAGCGATACTGAGTTTTGACCAATTGAGCGATATGAATTTTAAGATTTTCACACATATGTTTAACCCCTTTTCTTTGTCGAGGCAGAGATTAAAAACGCCATGTGCTTTTGAAGCACATTTCATGGGTTTGAAGCTGTACTACTGCTTTTGCCTGCTTTACGTGCATGTTTATACCGCACTAGATTGCATCTCACCATGATACTTCGAACCCCTCTACCTTAATAAATCTCTGCATCCTCCTAAGATTGACTGGTACAAAATGCCCATGGTATTAAGTCTGCACTTTGTACAATCATTATGTATTTGTACAAAAAGTTTAAATTAATAGAAGAAAGACAGGTAGCACAGATAAAATCACAGCTATTCTGTTCTACTCTCGTAAGTCTGCTTGCTGCAAGAGTTTGTAATGTAGTGAACGAACCAAATACGAACTTCTGGACCTATTCAATGATTCAAACTAGAAACATAATCAGTGTTGCCAACTTCTTACAAGAAAGTTTTAAATAGATTATTTGCCGTGAACAATAAGTTCTTTTACTGGTTGTTGGTAGATATGTATTCAAACGAATCGAAAACAGTCCTTATGTTTTTTTGAAGAGTACCTATTAGCAACTGAAATTACTAATTATCCACTTCAATTCATGGTTTGTGATAGGAGCGAGTTCACGACGGTAGTGTAATAGACAGGATTCGAGCCGGGGACCTCTCAATCACAAGGCCGTCTCCTTAACCACTAAACTACCAACCCTTTCTCTAAGTTTTCGTATATAAAGGTGATTTAATCAAAACTACTGAGTTAATGTATGAAACTATATCCTTTACCAAAGTTGCCCTTTGCAGCCGCCCTTAGAACTTGCTTAGCAACATGAATACGTTCAATCAAAGTTTGTGTACCAATCAATCGTCGGCAGACGCCACAAGCGGGTTACGGCGAGTGCTCCTGTTCGTACACACTTGTATGCAAATAACCGATTTGCAATATTGTAGGGTTGTACTGACTTCATTGTGTATAGTTTAATTTCAATGTAACGTGTATGTGAATGAAAAACCGCGGTAGCCTAGTGGTATGGGTGATGGACTGCTCAGACGAGGTCTCGAGTTCGATCCCAGGTTTACCATGGCACACACCAATGGCTTTTCAATGCTTTTCGAAGTTATGTGTATATTTATCGCAGGTTTATAAGTGCCCGGTTAACGGCAATAGGCTCGCCACCTATTACATTGGTACCTCAACATAAATAGGCGAAATGTGGGTACTAGCTCCTCTGCCGACCCCTTCAGGGATAAAGGAGTGAGTTTATGTTATGTTATGTTATGTAATTTCAATGTATCGGTCTTGAAAAGTATGCAAAACATTTACTACATATCGCAAAGTTGGTAGGACAGACGAAAATTAGTTCCCATATTGCTTAAGTCATGTCAAATCTGAAGAAGTAAAAGTAATTCTGAGGATATCCCCAGATACAACTGTGAGCAATTCAAAAATAATAATAACGATGATCAAATTGGTCCACGCGGTTAAGAACTCGTTGAACAAACAAAACTCTTTTTGCCCCAGTAATCAAAAACCTTTAACGACGATGACAGCAGTCGACCCTTTCTTTTCAAATAGCTTGACCACCTTCCAAATGCCGCTATAGTTCAAATTGAATACAAACTGCAATAATACTGTAATTTAAGTATCAATTTCAAAGCAGTAGGAAGACGCGAGCCACCCTGTGTCGTGGCCGCCCGCGCGCGCGTCTGACCGCTCGCCCGCGATGGCGGGGATTAATTAAATTCTGCACCCACACACTCGGCTGCACCGCACCGCGTCTTAACCTGTTCCAACTTCAGAATTACTGTAGTTGTGCCTCTGCGTACAATTATAACTTCTTGTCTGGACATAAACCTGCTAAAATAGATCCGGAGGTGGCGTTAACCGCTCCCCCGATAGGGATTATGTTAGATGAAATTATAACATAATGTTTGTAAGTGTCGGTAGGTGTAGAGATACCTAGATACTTATATCATAGACAGAATATTCCATCCTATATTTATAAGTGTATATGTAAGGATTTCGTAAGTATCATAGTGTACATTACAAGTATGTGTTAGGGCGTTACATATGAAATTGCCGTTTTATTTGAAGAAATTGTAGGAAACCCAATTTTCAGTACTAAACATTTTTGTAATTTTTTTAGGAATTTTATGATTTTTTTGTGTATGAATGAGACAACTAACATTAAGTCACATTTTTTGGATGGGTGATTAAGAGTTCCTTATTTAATGTCCGCCTAGGGAGTTCTTCGTTTCTACTTTCTTTGTCACTTTAATAGAATACTAACACTAAGGTAATATCGACAACGTACGTCTTTTCCCTGTACCGTGTTCAACTATCAGTGTTACTATAGAACAACTTTTAGCTGAACATCGACAACTATTGTTTCTCTTGATCTGTCAGTATCAAGACGTGAGCACGTAATCTACAGCAAATTGTGTCAAAAGTTCTTTAGAGCTACCTACGCAATTAATGTCCAGGTTTTTTTAAGTACGGACTTACCATGATTACTCATTATTTATGTTAGGTAATCATTTCTATTATTACTATTTCCAAGTATACTTGTAAATAGGTTTGTTTGTGACCAACGGCGGTAATGTACATTGGTCTTGGCGGGAGATTCCCTGGATTCTATAAATATCATTATTAATTTTTCAGGACTTCTCAAAACTGTTCAGAATTAGCAAGCATACATTAAAAGCAATGATTTGACAGCCACGACCCTTGCTATCGAGGTCCGCTAGAAGCAGAATGGCTAGACATTTGTTACCTACAGGGGCGTCGGTATAGGATCTAATAACCCTTTGCCAAATCCATATGTATAAGAAATCATGGACAGTTCCATAATCATCCTTGCATTAGTCCCGGTTATATCCAAAGTCTTCACCTCGAAGTCTGGGGTCCGTTTTCTTCCTGACGGTAAGCCCATTGGC
>CAVNUX010000005.1:0-38742 GCA_963691645.1 Pelosia muscerda
GGCTTAAGTCCACAAAATCTACCGAACCGGGGAATTTAAGTCAGTTCTTCATAATTGCACATTAATTTTTCTTTAAAACTTTTGAACAACCAAAAACTCAGAATGCTTATAACTTACTGCAAAACATAAATCACAAGATACAGTTAGCTTCACGCTTATTTCGCCAATTTTCCGCCAGAGACAAAGCGTCGCGTGTAGTAAGAATCCGTTGCGTGCAATAAGTGTAATAAACACATTGAATGACCTTCGAAAACCATTATTACGGTTTCCTTATTCGAGTTTTATGAGTTTTTTAATTCCTGTCCCGTTTTTGCGTTAAGATTCTTTTTTATTATTTCTCATTAAATCCCTATTTTTCCAATTGGTGAGAGAGAATCCTATCCAAATAGGGTTATATAGTAATAAAATAAACTGCCTTGTGCCATGGTTTGCGCTTATGCAACTAAGTGGACAGAACCAATTTATCGGCTCTAGGTTTATTTGTATGTGTTAGGGTGTGATTGCAGGGTGCGATTGTAGGTGTTTGTAGGGTATGATGTATACCGAGCGTCAAATTGTTTGCAGTCACAGCATTCTAAATACATTGGCAAGTAGTAATTCTGAATATCAATTGTTACAGGATTCCCTACCACGAGGCCATCATACACTTTCAGCGTCATCCCACCACTTGCATAGAGGCGCTCAATCCTTCGACGCCTCTTCAAACAGCAGCGGAATCTCCTCAACCCACGTAGTCGAAATCCACAGCACCAACGGATCTGATACGTCATCACGATGGGGCAATTCTCTCGGCAGCCACGGATCCTCGTCAGGGCTCGTTTCTATCGCGACAGAAAACAACAACGTCAAGTTCACAGCTCCACATTGTTTAGACAATCTCCAAGTCAAAGATCCAAAGGATTTACCTACCCCGTCTTCTACACCTACGACGTCCAGGAAATCAAGGAGGAGATCGAATCTTTTCACTCCCTCCAAAAAGGGTGATGATAGACTGAAGAATGGAGAACTGGGGTCTGGACGGGCGATTCCTTTGAAGCAGGGATACTTGTACAAAAAGAGCAGTAAAGCTTTGAATAAGGAGTGGAAGAAGAAATACGTGACGCTGTGTGATGACGGGAGGCTGACTTATCATCCGAGTTTACATGTAAGTGATCTTGTTCATCCCTTCATTTGCCCGTCTCTTCGTAAATCTTGTTCAAATTGACCATTCCCAAATGAATAACTTTCTCAAAATGCCTACCGTCTGCATGGAAACAGTAGATCAAAGCCTCCCAACATTAGGACAGACTTATATCCAGCACTGTACTGCTAATGGATGCTAAAAAGCTCTTGTGTGTTTTGAGACCTTAGGCTGCGTAGGGTAACAGCCTTCTAAACCCTTCTCATTAAAATATTCCAGGATTACATGGAAGATGTAAACGGTAAGGAGATATCCCTCCAGTACGTAACAGTGAAGGTCCCAGGCCAGAAGCCGCGCGGTTCCAAGTCCATCATCACAACGGTGCCAGGGTACAATGGATACAGCAGCTTGGACATACATGACAGTATTGGTGGATTGTCTATAGGTGAGCGGAGATTAGTAATTAATTTTATGGAATATGCAATCTTGTGAGAGATGAGTGTCTAATGGCCATATGGTAACCCAACATGTTACATGCTTGCGCAAATTTAGGCTTGCACACATATATAGTAACGTGTTTGAACATTATCTAGTCAGCGTAAAAAGTTTTGATATTGCAAATTTGAAATATATATTTATTATAAATACTAGCCTATGCCCACGGCTCCGCCCGCGTGGCTGTCGATTATCACGACCTAAGCGCCATCTCTGCATCTTAAATTCTAAATTACTAATCATAACTCTGGTTCTACTTAACCGATTGCAATGAAACAAACGTAAGATTTTAAGTTGAACCAAACCCCTTCAAATAAAAAAAGCCGCATCGAAATCCGTTCAGTAGTTTTTACGTCCATCGCGGACAAACATTAACTTTTTACAATTATATAATAGTATAGATATTATATACATAATCATATTATAGCTCGTTATCATAGATTTCTCCAATTATGGTATACTCTATGTAGAATTCACACTTATTCGCAAACATTTCTTAGCTGCGTCACCAGTATCACCACTGCCGCGCTCGCGCATCAGTCGCCTGTACTGCAGATCTAGGACTGTAGACATTCATGGTATGCTACTACCCTGCAAAAACACCTGCGCACGAGTTTTCTTACCTATTGTATGAGTCGTTGTGTTGTTTCATTCTTTTTTAATTCTGATAGTAGAACCATCATGTTTATTTCCTCTTCCATTCAGTATAGAGTCAATAAATAATATTATTTACTTTATATAAATAAATATATGGTCATACACAAATACCTACACCATAACTAGAGATCGGCGGTACTGATGTCATTTGTCTTTTAAATATTTTTTTTATATAATAATATAAAACTAAGTCGAGGTTTCCTTCCTGACACTATAACTCCAGAACGCACGAACCGATTTCCAAGGTTTTGCATTCGTTGGAAAGGTCTCGGGCTCCGTGAGATTTATAGCAAAGAAAATTTAGGAAAAATTTCAACAGAAAAGCGGAAAAATCATTTTTCACATGGCGAAACGGAGTTCGCCGGGTTTGCTAGTTTAATAATAAAAGGAAACGACCTCGACGAAACGTTGACACAAATATACTATCAGTTTAAATGAAACTTGGTACTTGACTAGTATCGGATACTAGGTCGACTGTTAATGGTGTATACAGCTGATAAATACATCCGTAGGGTATTTGTTTAATGTACTGTAAGTTAAGTAAACTTACAGTACATTAATTAGGTGCAAATACCTCTCGGTACCAAGACGTTCGAATTTTGAAACACTCAAAATAATGTTATTTTTTGCGGGTTATACCTATTTACATGATTTAAAAAGAAAGTTAATTAGCGCTCTTTGTTACCCTGTTGTGGTATTCTGTAATATAAAAATTCGTTGCCGAGTTTCAATCTATGAACTTGTAACCCGTAAATCGTAGTGCGTTCGCATTCGCACCAAAGCTAACGCCGCTGGAGGTTTGTAGTGCTAATATTGAAGTTGCTGGCCAGAAATGGGGCTAAAATTGTCGGTTGAAAGTTTCTGATTACACCTATAGCGTGTTCCGTGAGAATTGAGTCTCGTATGAGTGGGATTCGGTATCGAATTTACACGTGTTCTGACACGATATGAATTCAACTAAGACCGCGCACATTCGTAATCTGTAACAACTACTATAGGAATTTGTTTGATATCGTCTACTCCACTGGATGTGAATGCCGCAATCCCCCCCACGTATACCCAGTCCTCGTATACCAGAAATAGATTTCCATGCGCCCCCTTCTTGCATCCCTTATCTTATCTTATAGTATTGGGGTGCGTGCTCTGGAGCTTTCGCGGACACTTCGACCCTATTGGATTCTTTGTGTCGACCCCATCCTGGCTCCTAGGTTAGAGGAGGGATAGCCCTCTCTATCAGGGTCGCCCTCCTCTCAATTTCTTGCATCCCTATAAATTATAATGTACATATAAATCAAATTTCAATCCTCCTGTCAGGTTATAAAGAGAAATCACGCAGTACAACCGACAAAGCGTTGCTCTCGGCGTTTGAGACGATGAAGGAGCCTGCGTCGAGTAGACAGTCATTAGCGCCCGAGGTGGAAGTCGGCTCCACTAATGGACAGGATAAGGACACGCCGCATGTCAAGAAACGGCATCGGCGGATGAAGAGTAGCGGGGTGAAGAAGGATGGGGATGAAGGTATGTTGTGTAAAAGTGACTATTTTGGCCAGTCTCGTCCATGTCGGACTCGAACCGACTAAATCGAATGACGTCTATGGGTCTTTGATTGCCGGAGCGGAGGTGAGATGGTACAAGACATATCTCTCGCACCTCGGTAGACAACAGTACTACTACTACTAGGCACCATGGTGTCCCAATCCTAGTATGGGGATCGGAATCGAGTATGGGGAGACGCATTTTGCGCTGCAGCCCATGTCCAGTTCAATGCTAGATGGTAACTGTATTTGATTTAAGAAAATGTTTCGTGCTGTACTGTACTATGCACGTTAAAACATAACGTATGCTACTCTTTCTAATGAGAAGTCTGGTATGGCTATGGAGCAGGACTGGACTATGACGAGCAAACGTGTGTGGATCATTTAGATATGCGTGAATTTACAGTTGAATTTGAGAAAGAATAAAAAAAAATCCTAATCCTATTTTTTATACCAATATGTAGTGTACCAGGAATGCTACAAGGGGCCTCCTACTTCGGGAGTGTTTCTCTTACAATAAGACTTGAGATAAAGGTCCCAGTTACCATATCATAAAATCCCCTGCACGTGTGTAACGCTGTAACGCGTGTTGCAGAGGGCGAGTACGCCACGGCGTGCGAGTTCACGATCGTGTCGCTGGACGGCAAGCGCTGGCGCTGGGAGGTGCTGGGCGCGGCGGGCGCGGGCGCGGCGGCCGCCGAGCGCGACGCCTGGGTCGCCGCCGTCGAGGCGCAGATCCTCGCCTCGCTGCAGGGCCGGGTAAGTCGAACACTCACTACGGGTAGACGCGGATACGGATCCGGATCCGGATCTAAATACGGACTCTGATACCCGTCCAGATGGGGATCTGGTTACGGATACGAATCTATATTCAAATAAGGATTTGAATCTGAATTCGATTCCGGATCCGGATGCGGATCTAAATACGAACTCTGATACTCGTCCAGATGGGGATCTGGATTCGGATACGAATCTATACCCAAATACCCATTTGAATCTGAATCCAATTCCGGATCCGGATCTGGATCCTAAGCAGTTACAATCTAAGACAACAATTAAGATTGGAAAGTATTCGTCCTCGGTTTTAACCATTAACTTGGATATAATTTTCAAATATTGCAACATATTGTTTCAATCTATCAAATCTTCAAATAATAAGTGTGATATTGAAATTTACTAACGTGTCAATTTTTTTCATACTTTGACATTTACATTCTATTTATTTGTATCATCCAGACGTCCCGCCAGCCAGCGCCGACGGGTGCCAATTCCACGGGAGACGTGCGCGCTACGTACTACATACGTCGAGTGAACGGGAACGACAAGTGCTGCGATTGTGGCGCCGCAGGTAACCAATCCTTTCATTCATTCGTTCTTATTGTAATTAATTGTTCTTACGTTCATTCATTCTTTCCGTTCATTCGTTCTTACATTCATTCGTTCTTATGTTCATTCGTCTAATTCAATCAATTAATAAGATTTTGTATTTAAATGTTTGCTATTGTGCAAAAGTGGTATCTCTTTGCCACCACACAGATGATATTTTAACTTTATCATAATATTATTATATTCTTTTTGATATAATCTAAGTCTGGTTGCATCCAAATAGTCCCACCCTCCCTCCAGCGATGGTGATTATGTCGGAATCGAACCAACCAAATCCGCACGCTCGTCTCAAACCATTAGTTGCCAAGTGGTGTATCCAAGACTTCATTTGAACCTATTTGCACACTTTTTGAATATTCCAAACTCTCTTATACATTTATCTTTACTTATAATTTCAGATCCCGACTGGGCGAGTTTAAATCTCGGCGTATTGATATGCATCGAATGTTCCGGCATTCACAGGAATCTTGGATCTCACATATCGCGAGTGCGCTCGCTCGACCTCGACGAGTGGCCGTAAGTGCTAAATTTATTAGTAAATATTAGCTTATGTCTGACCTGACTGCGATTTGTGATCCGTTTCTGCGGTTCAAAGATTCCTTTGTCCTGGAGAAAAGTCACAGTGAAAACCCGTGTGTCTGAAACGTATTTGGTTAGCTAAACCCGGGGATTAGTGCGATTATATGGGAAACAGTTGTAAATAGTAGTAATCAAAAGGTAAATTGTTGAATTTACTTTTTGATTTGCTTGACATTTTGGCCAGATTTCAATAGCCGTGGTCAAAAGCTGACTAAAACGTATTTTACCTATGAGTAAAATTTCAACCTATTCTAAATAATTTGGTAATAAACCCTTAAATTCATGTTTCCAAAAATCTATTGTGGCACACACACAACCTTAAACTTATAATGATAGCCATTTTACATTCGTTTTTAATCATTTATATAAAATAATTTCAGGTTAAGTCACGTGAGCGTGATGGTGTCACTGGGCAATGATCTTGCGAATTCAATATGGGAAGCTGATCTACGAGGACATGTGAAACCTATAGCTACGAATAGCCGCGAGGAAAAAGAAAGGTTAGTGTTTTTCTTTGATACTATTATTATGCTTATTGTTCTATTATTTAACTGTATTGAGTTTTGATGCAAACGTTAAGGATATAAATTAGGCAAATATAATGATGAGATTGTAATATAATATACCGATTTTTCAAAGACGTTCGATATCGTGAACCATAGCTTACTTACATATTGAGAGATTTATCGATATAGACTTTGGTAATAATTATTTAAGTTGTTACCACTGTTGTTACAATACCTAGGTTGTGACAATAGTTTTAATTTTCACAGGTTTAAAACCTATTACAAAGATAGTATTGTTAGGAGTGCTACAGGGCACTCATTTCGGTCCTCTGTCTTTGCTGAGTTTGTTTTGTTATCATCGTTTTACTGTGGTTCCCGATTTTATCCAAGGTCTACTTACTCTTTCGTTTTTATGTCTTTCAGTTTGACCCCCATGTTTATCGTACCAAGATGCGTTCATCGCTACTTTTGTCAATCAATCAATGAGTCTATTGCAGTTCACTGCTGGAAACAGACTTTGTAAGACTTTGGTCTACCATTTCCACCTAAGGCTAAGAGAGTTTCTGTGCTGTCTGTGCAGAAAGGGTTTCTCGTTCTTCCCACTAATAACATAAAATCTCTCCAGTAGCCTCTGTCTATCCTGCTCACCACTGTTCATCTTGAACTTGCTACTTTTTTTATGTCGCACCATTAAGTTTTGGAATGCTCTGCCAGCACACGTGTTTCCGTCACCCTACAGTCTCGGGTCCTTCAAGCGAATCGATGGCATTTTTGAGTTGTCATCGTGGTGTAGTAATTAGTTTCACGGCTACGGAAAAGGCCCGAGCATAGGTTTCACTCTATGGGTAGGCTTACTACGTCCTCTCCCCCGCTGTTTTTTGATGCAAACGTGGGGTAAGGGGCGGGCGTAGTTCCCTGCTCAATTGGAAAGGGAGATACTGTGATATCCTCTGCCTCCGTTTGATGTATAACACGCTGCCCGCAGGTGGATCCGGCTGAAGTACGAGCGTCGCGCGTTCGTGTGCGGGCCCGCCGCTCCCGTGGGCGTGGACGCGCTGCGCACGGCGGGCGCGCGCGGCGCCGTGTCGACGCTGGCGCGCGCGCTGGCCGCGCCCGCGCCGCTGCTGCCCGCCGCGCCCGACCGCGCGCTCGCTCTGAGGGCCGCCGCCGCCGCGGGGCATCTGTCCGCCGCGCAACTGCTCATATGGGTACGTATTCGCACGTAAAGGAACTTCAAGAAGAGGCATAACCGGATTTGTCTTTGTGACGGTTGGCCCTGTGATATAGACGGCTTTGGGCATACTAATTGCGTGTGGATGTAATACCTTGTGACACATGTCCTTCGATGGCTTCATTTAGGCTCACGGTAAAATGTTACATAAATGTAGACGCGGCATAAATTATATAAAAATCACACAAGTTTATAAAAAATGCGCTCTACACGCATAGTATGGGATTTTATATTTACTATATTTTGAGAATAACAGACTGCAAAGGACGAGTAAATAATAGTAGACGAACTCAAATCCATCAACCATAGATTATATCAAAACCATAGATTAAAAATACTCTACGTCAAACCCTAATTTATACAAAGACAGCAACACAAATTATTGTTTATTTTAATAAAGAAAAAATAATAACTGATTGTTTTGTCCACAGCACAACGGCAATCCAAACTACCCAGACGCCGACGGTCACACATGCGTGTTCTACGCGCGAGCCGCAGCCAACCACCTCTCCGGCATTCCTATCCAATACCCGAAGAACCTCCAACTATCCTGCCCCCTCCACCCCAACCCCCCGGTGAGTTCCACCAACAGTTCCGCGACCAATTCCACTAGTTCCAACTCGAGCACGAAGAGCTCATTGAAAAATCCGGAACCAGAATGCAACTGTATCATTTTTGAACTACTGAACGCCCAGAGCGCAAGCAAGGCGTTAGTAGAATTACTTATTGGATTACAGAACAACCAATACATGAATGGGTTCGATTCCCACAATGGGAGCATGGCGGGATTCCCACACAACACATTGGGTAGGCCGTCTCTAGGTCCCAATCTTTCGTTAACCAATGGGAAGTGTGGGAGTGTAGTGTAATTTTTTTTCTATATTTCTAAATGTCGGATTTGAATTTTAATGTTGATACTGTGACTGAAAGTTTGTTACCATGCAGGCATAACTTATACTTAATGTTCTTGTGTGACACCGTTTTGTGGGGTAATCTCAAGCCCGTATTCTACAACGATACTCAGACTTGAATCTCGATTTATAACCAGATCTGAGGGCAAAATTATAGTCTAATTACGGACAGAATTTACCGAACTTCGAAAACAGATTCGATTTTCATCTGAATGTTGTTCTGGAATACAGGCGTTAAGTTTATGTAGTCGAAATTGGCAGCTAAAATATTGAAACATACAATTGCTACAGAGCAAAAGGATGTAAGTGTCATCGACTTTTTAAAGGAAAATAGTTCCAAATGATTATGCGGTGATATGTATTAGGCGGTGATTTTCCTTTGAACTGTTTTTGTCACTGCATCATTCAGTTTTAAAATCATAGGAAATGTATTTTAATTTATTGATGGTTGACGGAAGATGTATTTTCAAATTGATTTCTAGTAAAATTTAATAAGATATTATGAGATAAATATTTATTAGCAAATAAAAAAAATTAAAAGACAGCATTTTCAATTAGTTGATTATATTTAAAGAAATTTCTAATGAAGAAAAAAATTGTTAACGATAAATAAATTTATGTGATATTTACGTCTACCCTACAAAACGGTATATCACAATTTTTTTTGTATATTAGACGTAGTACTAATATGTGAAGTGTATACATAATTATTATTCGACTGAAGGTACAGTTGGCATAATGATGACGTAATCTCTCATAAAGTCATAAATTAGTTCAATTTATGTGTCTGTCAATTCGAAAAAAAAGTTAATTAGAGTAGACAATTGTAGCGTGTTACAAACGCGTTATTTTATCTTCACAGACTGTATTCTTTATTCGAGATACTTAATTTTTTTTTATATTTGATTTACACATCCGGTGTTAATAGTTCAAATGTTTTGTGTAGTGGCATAGAATAGGTACCAATTGCATTTTAGGAAACATACATTTTTAGAGAAAATATTTCTTCGAACTGGTGTTTGAAAAAAAAGAACAAAATTCTATGTTGGCGGTATAAAAAATAAATGAAGTTAGTAAATGTTTTAGTTTCCAATCGCGGTATTAGAGTTATATAGCTTGTCCAAACTAAAATATCGCGACCCACACATACACTTTATCTGTGTACATACGTTGGTTGTTTCGTGAACTTGTATGCAAACCACGCGGTCGACTAGTCGCATGATAAATCCGAGCACGCTCTGTGTATGGACTAGCGGTCTCGTGCGTTTCATCACATTATGACTACTTGACAAACTAATCATCGTCAATTTACTTGTATGCATAACCCCTCGTATTTACCAAAAAACAAGTTGTAAACATGTTTGCTATAAAACTAGTTCAAGATTTATCAAAAACTTGTAGAAGGCCTGTCAGAATACAATTACTTGTTTCATACATGCATTGAGACTGTCTCAAACATGTGTAAACAAGTTTAAAACAACAACAATTAATGTAGCTTGTCCATACATGTTTTAAACCTTGGTGTAAACGAGGGTTAAGGGAAGTAGTGGGCGCGTATATTGGTCTTGGACAAGTTCAACCATGTTGTGTGCTACCGATTAAATAAGATAAAATAGGCGATATGCTAAAACAAACAATTGTTTAGTAAAACTAGTCTACGTGACGTTACGGTTTAGTACTATTTTAGCAAAGAAAGTACCGGTTTTAGCCGTTTCACAGAACCACTACAATACTTGTGGTTATTGGCTGTAGAATATTGTGAAACGTTTTTAAATATTTGAAATTTGCAAATCTTGATATTGTGACACTTTTGTCGTATTTGCACTTGAATTTCACAATTTTGCAGGCAATTTTGCATCGTCATTTGAGATTTTTAAGAATAGATCAAGGTCTTGAAGCTATTTATCTAGCCAAGCATCTAATTTTCAATTAAATTAGTAAATATAATTACCTATAATACACGAAAAAAAAATTGCATTGTTGGAATTTTATACTTCGATTATAGTCAAAGAGCTATAGTCAAATAGTAAGCTTCGATTCAACAACACAAAAATAAAATTTCTCGTTAACATTATTTTCACTTTTCAATATCGTTTTTGCATTTACAAATTCATGATGTTTGTCAGACACAAAAACTTGCATCATATGCAAGAATATTATACATTTTTAGCCGGTACTTTCTCACCAGTTCCCATTGAAGTCACAGTTTAGCATAGATGTTAATAATTATACGTTTAGAAGCAAGATCTCAGCTCAATGCTATTGTAGGGTATAGGATAATTTAGTGGTAATTTCTCATGCTTTACCCTAACGCCCCTTGACTGTGAGGTCCGTGGTTTTTTAACTAATTTTTATACTTTTGCGTTAATCAAATTTTTAATTTCATCTTTATATGAGTTGATTTATCCGATTAAAATGTTCGTGTATAATAAAATAAAGCGTCACAACAATATTTAAAGAATTATTCTGAGATTTTTGTGAATTCAATTTTGAACTTTCAATATGACTTCTAGGTTTTTACTTCAAGCTTCTAGTGCAAACTAAATCAACATCGATTTTTACAAGCCTAAAAATGAGCAGGCCGGTTTGCACACATTACCACTTTGATAATTAAATACCAAGATCTTTTCATTTCAGATTATTATTAACTTTCAATTTAAAAAGGTTATACAAAGTTTAACCTCACCCTCTTTTTTGATCATAGCTCTCAAATACGATTATTAAGTTGTGAATTTCCTTTTCTCTGTGGAATAATCTGTACTTATTTCTATTTAACAATACATCACGCTAATTGAACAGTATAAATGAACTTTACCTGTAATAGTTAACAAATCACGGACAGTAACATTCCATTTGTAATATACAGCACACCAAGGGGTCAAATAGTCGATGTGATATACATAAGGTCTCCCTTTAAACCAAAATGTACTGATCCTTCTGTGCCTACCTAGGTAGTACGCTTCGCGACTATAGCCCCGGAGCTGGCGGCAACAAAAATATTTTCTAACCACCGTTGGCTCCTGGACTATATTCTTGTTTCCAATTTGTAAATTACTTCATTTTAATATCGCGTTTTAGGGTTAATCCTGTAGGTGTTTGTGCTTTCAGTTATTTTATTACCGTTGTAAGTAGGGAATGGATGATTTCGTTTTTGGACTGGGAGGGGACTTACATTGTGGGTTAAATCAATAAAAGAAGATTTCATGCCGGTAGTGTCCTTTAGATGAGGTTTGAATCTCGAACCTCTCACACAAAATCCGATGACTTAAGTAACTTGCAAGTCCATATGACTTGTATGAAAAATAATCACTGATCAATTACGTTAACTTTTTAGGGTACCGTATTGTCGGCACCTTATAATTCATATTCCGCTTGCAGGTTTTTAAAAACCATAACAATATTAAGATTGCTGAAATTTAGCAGCAAATTTAACATATGCAACTGTAACAACAGCAATGAATAAAAAAATATTGTTATAGCGCTTCGGTTTCTTCAACAAAGACATCTAAAAAAGTACGTAGTGTTCTAGTTTATATATATTGTACGATGGTACGGAACCTTTCGTATGCGAGTACGTTCACACTTGACCAGTTTACAACAATAAATTAGCCAATACGCAATGTGAGTCCTCTACCAGTTTTGAGAATTTTAGAAAAGTTTTCTTTGATTGATTATATCGTATAGTGTGATAGCATCCACGGTTTGTGATTTGCAGACAGCCTTTCTGCCATCTTGTGATGCCGGATAAATTTAAAACGAATGGAATTTTAATCCCATTGCAATGGGATTGTAGTCCAATATAATTATCATGGCAAAGGCAACAGCGTTTTTCTGTAATATCGATGGTTTCTTTGTTCAAATAATATTTAACCAGTGTGCTGTGCTGTTTCGTTCTGACAGCCTGTTAAGAATTTTGACACCTATCTGTATAGGCATAACGTGCCTTTTTGTAACGTCATTTGTATGATAGCAACAAAAATATGCGTATTTTTGAGTTTAATAGCAGTTTTGGCGATGCTATATTTCGGTTTTTGATATAATTGTTGCAGATTACGAATGCGTGTGGTATGTTGTGCTTGTTACCACTAATTTTTACCAAGAAAGAAGTTGTCAACGATGATTTATCAAAAACTTGTAAAAGATTTGTCAGAACACAATTATTTGTTTTATACATGTTTAAAACACATTTGCGTTCACACTGAAGTTTGCGACATATTGCAACTTGTCAAAAATGAACATGTTTCAAATCTTGGTGAAAGCGAGGGGTTACACGTGTGTGTGTGTGTGTACACATTCACACTTGTACTAATCTGTAGGGTTGTAGTTTATACGAAACAGCTTTACAGTATTGTAATACACAAGTGACAGATACACACATAATATTTCTTTGAAAACCTTCAGGCTGGACTCCACCAATGATGTATAAACCGAATTAGGTAAACTCAGTTTAGTTAAACGTATTTTCACTGGTGAAATTCAGCTTTGTGACTACTGAAGTTAGACTTAAATTCAAACTACAAGCCGTGGAGTGGATATATCTGAGATGTTTATAAGAGAACTTTCTTAGTTGTCTCTAAGAGGGCTTTGTACAATCTACGTTTTCAAATTAAATTATTATCTATTCGTTTTACTTAAATTTACATCTTTTAATTTGTCTTGTAATTGTTAGGTACTCATAAATTTAAACATTCTTTATTTGAATGGGTAAATAAGTTCTGTTTGTAAATTTAGTAATTACAACTCGTTTACCGACGGCAGTATTCGACACGACTGTAAAAAAAAAATACATTTTCTGGGCACTTTGTATAGTGTAATAATTATTATATTTATTTAAGTCCTCTGTTAAAATTTTATTGATAATTTTAAATTATGTTATGTTGCGTTACTTGCATTCGCAATTTTATTAAAATATTTTCTTTTGTAAATTCTTTTTAGAAGCCAAAGAGCTTATCTGTAAATATATCGTACTATGCAGCTATGTGTTCGTTAGCTGTGAATCATTTTTTCGTTATTGTAATTTTAAGAGATCCGTTAACGTTTTTTCTTGTGAGAATAAAATGATAAGGACGTAATGTTACTGTTTTATTGCTTTTTGTAAAGATACCCACTCATCCTTTTTGTCACTGGTTTGTCTGACCTCTGAGCTTTGTAACGAGGTGGTAGTGAACGCGACTGCTGCAGAGGAGGCGCGGGTTCGATCCCCGCTCAGTGAAAATATTTGTATGCATGAATATGGCCATTTGCACTGGTCTCATTGTGCCTTGGAGAGCACGTTAAGCCGTCGTCGGTTTAGGTTACCATACAAAGGTCTATGGCAGTCGTTACGCGTAGTTGGAGCCCTCAAAAGTCCGACTATCTTAACTACAGAATTTCCATATCGTGAATTTCGATTTCGATTCGTGTGAATTTGCAGTCGCTTCACGGAAAATATCGACGTTCAGCCGCATTTTAGTTAGACTAGAAAACCAACCTCAACAAAGTTGGGAATAGGCTCAGAGAATGACTATGCATCCATAGTGTGATTCGAACTCGGACCATTGTAAAACGCAATTAATATTACTTTTAAGTGGTTGTGGTCTGATGCGACTATTTATTACATTTTCTGAAACAACTGTTTTACAAGTAGGTATTTAAAAAACACATCAATTTTGTCTATTTTAGATAAGAATGAGTTGTCACTGAAATAAAATGTATTTGCATTTTGACTTTAAAGAAAATTTCGTTCCATTTTACATTACAATGGAGATCTCTAATGAAAATGCTTGAACTTTGAGGGTTTCTGTAATTGTAGAAACATTTCTTTATTTGCATGATTGAAATTTTATTATCAAAGTCGAGGGTACCCGTTGGATGCAGACCGCCTCCAACCGGTCGGATTGGAGGTCGAGGGGGGAGGCCTATGTTCAGCAGTGGACGTCCTATGGCTGAAATAATGATATCTATCAGTACTATTTTAATTCATTTTCGACTTTTCTAATGAAAACTGTATTAAATTAAATTATATAAATATTAAAGTAATTAAAAACCGCGGTAGCCTAGTGGTATGGGTAATGGACTGCTGAGACGAGGTCTCGGGTTCGATCCTAGGTTCACCATGGTACACACCAATGACTGCGAAGCTTTTCGAAGTTATGTGTGTATTTATCGCAGGTTTATAAGTGCCCGTTAATGGCAATAGGCTCGCCACCTATTACATTGGGACCCAAATATAAACTGGCGAAATGTGGGTGCTAGCACCTCTGCCTACCCCTTCGGGGATTTAGGCGTGATATTATAAAAAAAAAACTATTACTTTTACAAGGCGATGGTAAGAAGGTTTCTGAACTAGGTTGCATTGTATATTCCTTATCAATGTGGAGTACGTACAAGATATGCAAACTAAATAATTGAGGGCGACACATTGGTATAACAATTACTACCTAATCTTTATGACTTGATGTAATTCTGTATTATACTAGCTCTTTTAGAGTTTTATTTCATGGTTCCCTAACCATGCCTACATAGGTTTACTCAATAGGTACTGTGGCACTACCATCAGGCTGTGCACCACCCTATACCCGGGGGCTAGACGGGGACATCGTGGTCCCCTATACCCGAAGGGGGTCATCTCGAAAGAGAGGACCCCGGGTCTGCCGTGATGCGAGGGATATGTTCGCTACTATCCCACCTTCGGCAACTAAAGACCCAAAGAACCTCTCTCATCGACTCCGGTAGGATTGATATCCATGAGGATTTCACGCACGAAAAAAAAGTGACAGTGACGTCACTGCAAATTTATTTCTGTCAAAATTATCATCTTGCTCTCTAAAAGAACGGTTCGCGGTTCGTAGTGCTGGCTAGCACAAACAGAGTCTAAGAGAGAATAGTAAGTTACTAACATAAGATTAAAAGAGGTAGAACACGACGGTATATCCGTCCCAATCGAGCAGTCCGACTGGGAAAGTACCTACACCCTACAGAATATCGCCGTTTAATAACCTTGTGTTGTGTTTGGTGGTGAGTAGGGTAGCCAGAGCTCACTAGAGAGGTTTTGTGTTGTCCGTGGGAAAACCAAAGGCTTATCCTACATCTTTTGCGCTGACGACACAGAATGTTGACGAAACAGAGTTCTTACAGGGGATGCGGCACGAGTGTTATTCCTCTGGTGTTACACTCGTCCATAGGTCACGGTAACCACTTACCATCAGGTGGCCGCGTGCTTGTCTACAACCTAAGTTGTATAAAAAAAAACACTGACAAAAATAATATTTGTTACTAATGTACCTACCTACTAACTCTATGGACACTAAACGGTCTGAAATATAATAATTTATTATTATTATTACCTACCATTGTTATCAGAACCGTCTTCGATCCACGAGATATCCGAACTACGAGATCGATGATGTATGTTTAGTTCTAGGCTGCTAGCGTCAGTTCTAGGCTGCTCTAGTCTGTGCTACTCCGTGAGTTCATCGACGAGCTCGACGCTGTAGACTTAGAAAATTGCAATATTGCTGTTCTAGACTGCTAGCGTCAGTTCTAGGCTGTTGTAGGCAGAGCTCTTCGTCGAGTTCGCCTATCTCCTCGAAGGGGTAGGCAGAGGTGCTAGCACCCACAATTTTTGGTCCCAATGTAAAAGGTGGCGAGCCTATTGCCATTAACCGGGCACTTATAATCCTGCGATAAATTCACATTCGCATTACTTCGAAAAGCATCGAAAAGTCATTGGGGTGTGCCATGGTAAAACCTGGGATCGAACTCGAGACCTTGTCTCAGCAGTACATTACCCATTCCACTAGACTAACGCGATTGTTCAGTAATCAGTTTATACTAATATATACTAATCCATTTAGAAGACTTATACGACTGAAGTTGATAAGACGGTAATAGAACTTCGTAATGATGAATAAATATTTCGAAAGAATAAATTCTTGCAAACAAATTCAACATTAAGTTGCCTTAATAGTATAGTCTAGATTATTAAAGAAGTCAGACGACTGTAAGCAAAAATATCAAGTCTTTGTTATGGTTACAACAGTTGGAAGTAAATCGACTAAAGAAAGAAATGAAGTCCATTTCGACGATCTGCTTACGTCAGCAGGTGAATGGGGTCGATACCAATGGATATTATTTATCTCCACGTGCCCTTTCTTCGCTTTTGGAGTGTTTGCGTACTACTCCCAATTATTCATGACACAAACATCATCGAATTACTGGTGCAAAATTCCAGAGTTAGTGAATATGACAGCTATTGAACGGAGAGATATTGGGATACCTAAAGATGATAATGAAATATCTGGATACTCACAATGTGAGATGTATACTGCTAATTGGACTGAGGTATTAGCAACAGGACAAAAGCCTAATCAAACTTGGAATACAGTACCGTGTCAATATGGATGGGAATTCGACATGACTGAAATACCATATCCTACTATAGGCAGTGATTTCGAATGGATCTGTGATAAAGAAAGCTATCAGGCAACTGCTCAAGCGGTGTTTTTCGTTGGTTGTATGTTTGGAGGGGTAATTTTTGGATGGATTGCGGATCGTTTTGGAAGACTACCGGCTATAATTAGTAGCTGTTGTATTGGATGTGTGGGTGGCTTCAGCAGTACATTTGCAAGAAATATTACTGAATTCTCCGCAGCAAGATTTGTAATGGGTATGTCATATGATTCTTGTATGGTTATAGCATACATTCTTATTTTAGAATACATAGCACCAAAATATAGAACACGCTTTGCAAATTTGACATTTGCTATATTTTATTCTCTATTCACATTATTGATACCTTGGATTTCTTTGCTATGTGGACATTGGAAAGTTCTTAGTTTGGTGACAAGTTTACCCCTAGGTCTTGGAGTTTTTACAAAACTTATCTTACCCGAAAGCTCAAGGTGGCTAATACCTCAAGGAAGAGTCGACGAAGCTATCGAGAAAGTACTTATCATAAGTCGTATTAATAAGAAAGAAATACCAACAGAAATGATAAACCAATTTAAGTTATCAGTGACCAATGCTAAAACAGAAAAGAAGCAAAATTGTTTAGAGATTTTCAAACGACCCGTCTTAAGAAAAATATTTATTCTAATGTGTTTAGAATACATGTGTTCTGCTTGCCTGTATGATGCAGTTGTGAGGTGTGTGGGACTACTGGGTTATGATTTCTTTTTATCTTATACAGCAATATCCAGTACTGTTTGTCCTTCCGTCATTATTTTAGCATTCATCATGGACTACACAGGAAGACGATGGCTGTGCATAGTGTCAATGACTTTATGCGGCGTATTTTTTATTCTGACGATATTCTCAACTACTGGAATACAAAGCGTTATATATATGAGTTTAGCAACATTTTTAACAAATTTGTTCTATAGTGCTCTGTTGCAATGGCCTGCTGAGATTCTGCCAACCCCAGTAAGAGGGGCTGGAGTGGCTATGGTACATTTTTGTGGATACATAGGAACAGTTCTGTCACCGTATATAGTGTACTTGGAGGTATATCACCATTGGCTCCCTTTCGCATTGTTTGGTGTTATTGCTGGATTAGGGATGGCTATAAGTTTCACTTTGCCTGAAACTGCTCTGAAAAGTATGCCAAATACGTTTGAGGAAGCAGAAGAGCTAACGAAAAACCAGAAGTTATGGTCTTTCCCGTTTTCAGAAGCCAAGAAGAAGAGAGACCACGTCGGGCAAACTAATCTAAGTTTCGAACATGAATGATAATTATTAATAAAATATATAAAAATCAATGCCACTTTTCGTCGTAATTTTATAACTCAAGATCGGACTAACCTATTGAAACAAATGTTCAGGCTTTGTTCGGAATATTTAGTAGATGGTTTATGTGAAGTTTGCAGAAAATCGGTCGAGCGGTTTAAACATACCACGGTCGAAGCTGGCACGGGTCAGCTAGTAATTAATAAAATATAAAGAGAAATTCAACCAGATAGTAGAATGTAGTCTAGTTCATTATTTTCACGTTCCATATTCCAAATACCTACATGGTCATGCATGACATCTGACATAGGTAAGTATATTACTGACGTAGATAGACAAACAGTTTCCTCATCAACGCGTTAGTTTAAAATTGATGATTGATTTCGACATTAAAAGTCACAAGCAGTGTTGAGGTCACAATTTATTTCTTTCAAAGTTGATAATGGTTTATAAATATAAGTTTAACAGTATATATATTCAGTCACTTTTTCATACTTATGTTGAGCGTAAAGTCACTATGAATGTCACCACGAGTATAATAATGGAAAAGAGCAATCAATGTACTGGATTGACATATTTTTATGGTACTCATACACATAAAAATATAACTGCGAAAATCTAGGCTTGTGCATATACACGTTTGTACGAGTATCAAGTTAGTTCAATGTTTGCACAAGTATCTTCGAACACACGTATATTTTGTGTACCTAAAAGCCTAAATTGGCGCAAGCATATTGCCAAAGGGTAGTGTAATAGGAGAACTAGTAAAAGAAGCAGGCCGGGTACGCGTGTGATTGCCGTTTGTTTCCATGTAACGAAGGAACCTTATTACAATAAGTTTAAGGTTTAAGTTAGTTTCTCAAAATTCAATGACATACGTCTAAACTATTTTTAGCTACAATACAAATTAGTTCGATTCAAAGTATGCAATGTCATAAATACTTTTTTTTATCTATGTATACTAAAGTAATCTCAATTTTGAAGAGTTAAGGTGTATTTTCAGTTTGTAGTACATATGATTTGAGCTAATTTGGCATTAAAGCTACTATATAAATACGACGAATCAAATCAATTATCTACTAGCAATACCAGTAATACATCGTATTATTACCGGTTCTAGGTATGTGCGAGTTTGGCGACATCGCTTCCGCTACGGAATCTGTCGTGTCACATTTCTACTAGTTTTTTTCTGTTCTGTGAAAATAAGAAACATTACTAGTAGTCCATTTCAAACGTTTCCTTACATAATACGAATATGTAACCATAACAAGTACCTACTGTACTGTGAAACCGCTTTAACAAACAACATCTACAATATCAATCCCGCCGTACCCAGCGGCGGAGTTTCTCTTCACGCCTGAAACTTGCTTCTGTATACCTCGGGGCATATATCTTGGACTTAAATATATGTAAATAGACAAAAAAAAAGAAGAAAAGTCTTCTTAAGCCGGGGCCGCGTTTCGAACCGGTGGTCAATTAGCTCACTAACTTATAAAACGTTTTAAAAATGTATTCAATACTCTCAGTATGTATTTTTGACATCTTTTGAGAAAAGCATGGGATGCAACGGCGATGGACGGGCTGACATTCACTAATTATAGATTATATCTACGCAATTCGTGCGACAGGGTCTCGTTTCACTTGTTACGTAGCGTAGGTACAAACTATGTGCCCTGAAGTATACCTACTATGTGGAGTTTGTACCGAGCATCCGTGAATTCCTTTGTTGGTTAACAAGCCGTTTGTTTGATCTCCGAGATTGTGTGTACGCCAAGCCTAGCCGTCGACTGCAAACTAAATTCACGCTTGTTAATTTAGCAATCTGTAAACAGTTATAATAGTTGTCGAGATTATTGTGTTAATAAACTAAAAACGTAACAAATAACATATAAATAATAACATTTTCAGTGGACATGAAATGTTTCATTTGACATTTGTAACTTATAATATAATTATTGCGTTGACACTGTAATTATATGGTCCTTTGAAGTGTATTATTAATTACAAAATAAAATAAAAATCTTTAGGGTAAACTAGACACTTTTTCCCCTAAATCGGGGCAAAATTTTGTGCTGGTATACTTGATTTTAATACTACCCACATGTGAAGAATTGTTAATTACTGTAATGTTCGGGAATCGGATTGTTGTAACACCCTGTATATCTCAAATAATGTGAATCTATCACATTTATTGAGCAGTAATCGTAATTATTGCCCTGCTTCATTAGATACTAGCGTTATCATATATTATGCGTATGTATGTCACTCACAAATAATGTGGCTATACGGTACAAGAACGTTTGATGATAAGACAGCCTTCGTGGCGTGGCGGTAGTGAACGCGACTGCAACGCTATTTGCTATTTGTACTGGTCTGGTCGTGCCTCGGAGAGCACGTTATACATATTATACATAGAAACACACAGACAAATACAAATATTCATATTCATGCACAGAAAATATTTGCAATGAGCGGGCAATCGAACCCACGCCTCCTGCGTTGCAGTTGCGTTCATTACCGCTATGCCACGGGAGTCGTCGAGATATTAATCTATGGCAAGGAGGATAAGGAAGCTACAACAATGCTTAACGTTTTATTTAAGGTGATAAACGGAAAAATTCCAAGACGATATTACTACGAGAGAGGGAAATTCTCGAAATAAAACCCTGTGCCAACCCAACGAGGAAACAATAAGCCAATATTGAGAGAGGCCTATGTCCGAGGCTGCGATACATTATTTGATAGATAGATTAAGTATGTATAAAAATGTTTTGTGAGTTCAATAACTCTTAGGTAACATATTTATTATATTATATTATTTTAACAATTCTTGTACAGTTACCTGCAGTAATATGTATACGTTGTAGAACTTTTTCACATTAAACTTGTCGAATTTTCCCGTTTCATGTCATAATGTTGACTTGTTATTTATTATTGTGACAAGGTTCCATAGTGTATACATATTATTGCAGGTGACTGTACGCTGAGCCTCGAACATCAACGTAAATATTCGCTAATTCCAGTATGATGTCATTATTAGATAAGAAAAATAAAACCATTAAGTTTTAGTTTATCTTTGTGTATATTGACAGTCGAATACCAAATGTTTGTATGTTTGTTATTTATTCACACTCTAACAGCTAAAACGGTCCGGGAAAAATTTAAAAAAATTAAAAGATTAGAGTCTGGTATAGTGAGGCTTTTTATCTTGGGAAAAGGTTCTCTTGGGTTGCTGCGGGAACGTAATCAAAATTTCACTTACGGGAGAAGCCGCTGACATCAGCCAGTTATATAAGTTTTAGATGAATCACTTCACCTTATTCTATTCAGTGTTGCGCTCTGATGAGCACAGTCAAGATCGCGTAAGCAAACTTGCGGAAAATTGAAATTTCCGTAAACTCCTGAAGTTTATGATATTATGTATGAGTTCCATACAAGCTGTAGATTTTGTATGTTATTATGTAACGTAATATATAAGAGTTGTTATGTAAATTGCTGATACTAAGGAAATAGCTATACGAAGTTCAATGACATTCGATATAGTTTACGTTAAGAGGCTTTTCATAACATAATATAACATAACATAAACTTACGCAGTATATTCCTAAAGGGGTTGGCAGGGATGATATCACTCACATTTCGCCAGTTTATATTTGGCGAGTTTATTGCCATTATCCGGGCACTTGTATACCTGCGATAAATACACACATAATTTCGAAAAGCATCGAAAAGTCATTGGTGTGTGCGATGGTAAAACCTGGGCAGTTCATTACCCATACCTCTAGGCTAACGCTGTTGTTTAGTAATCAATTTATACTAATATATACTAATCCATTTAGAAGACTTGCACGACTGAAGTTGATAAGACGGTAATAGAAGTTCGTAATGGTGAATAAATATTTCGAAAAAATAAATTCTTGTAAACAAATTCAACACTAAGTTTTCTTTATAGTATTGTCTAGATTATTAAAGAAGTCAGACGACTGTAAGCAAAAATATCAAGTCTTTGTTATGGTTACAACAGTTGGAAGTAAATCGAGCAAAGAAAGAAATGAAGTCCATTTCGACGATCTGCTTACGTCAGCAGGTGAATGGGGTCGATACCAATGGATATTATTTATCTCCACGTGCCCTTTCTTCGCTTTTGGAGTATTTGCATACTTCTCCCAATTATTCATGACACAAACATCATCAAATTACTGGTGCAAAATTCCAGAGTTAGTGAATATGACAGATATTGAACGAAGAGATATTGGGATACCTAAAGATGATAATGAAATATCTGGATACTCACAATGTAAGATGTATGCTGCTAATTGGACTGAGGTATTAGCAACAGGACAAAAGCCTAATCAAACTTGGAATACAGTACCGTGTCAACATGGATGGGAATTCAATATGACTGAAATACCATATCCTACTATAGGCAGTGATTTCGAATGGATCTGTGATAAAGAAAGCTATCAGGCAACTGCTCAAGCGGTGTTTTTTGTTGGTTGTATGTTTGGAGGGGTAATTTTTGGATGGATTGCGGATCGTTTTGGAAGACTACCGGCTATAATTAGTAGCTGTTGTATTGGATGTGTGGGTGGCTTCAGCAGTACATTTGCAAGAACTATTACTGAATTCTCCGCAGCAAGATTTGTGATGGGTATGTCATATGATTCTTGTATGCTTATAGCATACATACTTATTTTAGAATACATAGCACCTAAATATAGAACACGCTTTGCAAATTTGACATTTGCTATATTTTATTCTCTATTCACATTATTGATACCTTGGATTTCTTTGCTATGTGGACATTGGAAAGTTCTTAGTTTGGTGACAAGTTTACCCCTAGGTCTCGGCGTTTTTACAAAACTTATCTTACCCGAAAGCTCAAGGTGGCTAATACCTCAAGGAAGAGTCGACGAAGCTATCGAGAAAGTACTTATCATAAGTCGTATTAATAAGAAAGAAATACCAACAGAAATGATAAACCAATTTAAGTTATCAGTGACCAATGCTAAGACAGAAAAGAAGCAAAATTGTTTAGAGATTTTCAAACGGCCTGTATTAAGAAAAATATTTATTCTAATGTGTTTAGAATACATGTGTTCTGCTTGCCTGTATGATGCAGTTGTGAGGTGTGTGGGACTACTGGGTTATGATTTCTTTTTATCTTATACAGCAATATCCATTACTGTTTGTCCTTCCGTCATTATTTTAGCATTCATCATGGACTACACAGGAAGACGATGGCTGTGCATAGTGTCAATGATTTTATGCGGCGTATTTTTTATTCTGACGATATTCTCAACTACAGGAATACAAAGCGTTATATATATGAGTTTAGCAACATTTTTAACAAATTTGTTCTATAGTGCTCTGTTGCAATGGCCTGCGGAGATTCTGCCAACCCCAGTAAGAGGGGCTGGAGTGGCTATGGTACATTTTTGTGGATACATAGGAACAGTTTTGTCACCGTATATAGTGTACTTGGAGGTATATCACCATTGGCTCCCTTTCGCATTGTTTGGTGTTATTGCTGGATTAGGGATGGCTATAAGTTTCACTTTGCCTGAAACTGCTCAGAAGAGTATGCCAAATACGTTCGAGGAAGCAGAAGAGCTAACGAAAAACCAGAAGTTATGGTCTTTCCCGTTTTCAGAAGCCAAGAAGAAGAGAGACCATGGTCATGCACGACGTCTGACATATATTACTGACGTAGATAGACAAGCAGTTTCCTCATTAACGCGTTAGTTTAAAATTGTTGATTGATTTTTACATTAAAAGTCACAAGCAGTGTTGAAGTCACAATTTATTTCTTTCAAAGTTGATAATGGTTTATAAAAATAAGTTTAACAGTTCATATATTCAGTGACTTTTTCATACTTAGGTTGAGAGTAAAGTCACTATGAATATCACTACGAGTATAATAATGGAAAAGAGCAATCAATGTACTGGATTGACATATTTTTATGGTACTCATACACATAAAAATATAACTGCGAAAATCTAGGCTTGTGCATATACACGTTTGTACGAGTATCAAGTTAGTTCAATGTTTGCACAAGTATCTTCGAACACACGTATATTTTGTGTAAGCCTAAATTGGCGCAAGCATATTGCCAAAGGGTAGTGTAATAGGAGAACTAGTAAAAGAAGCAGGCCGGGTACGCGTGTGATTGCCGTTTGTTTCCATGTAACGAAAGAACCTTATTGGAATAAATTTAAGGTTCAAGTTAGTTTCTCAGAATTCAATGACATACGTCTAAACTATTTTTAGCTACAATACAAATTAGTTCGATTCAAAGTATGCAATGTCATAAGTACTTTTTTTATCTATGTAAACTAAAGTAATCTCTATTTTGAACAGTTATTTTCAGTTTGTAGTACATATGATTTGAGCTAATCTGGCATTAAAGCTAGTATATAAATACGACGAATCAAATCAATTATCTACTAGCAATACCAGTAATACATCGTATTATTACCGGTTCTAGGTATGTGCGAGTTTGGCGACATCGCTTCCGCTACTGAATCTGTCGTGTCACATTTCTACTAGTTTTTTTCTGTTCTGTGAAAATAAGAAACATTACTAGTAGTCCATTTCAAACGTTTCCTTACATAATACGAGTATGTAACCATAACAAGTACCTACTGTACTGTGAAACCGCTTTAACAAACATCTACAATATCAATCCCGCCGTACCCAGCGGCGGAGTTTCTCTTCACGCCTGAAACTTGCTTCTGTATATCTCGGGGCATATATCTTGGACTTAAATATATGTAAATAGACAAAAAAAAAGAAGAAAAGTCTTCTTAAGCCGGGGCCGCGTTTCGAACCGGTGGTCAATTAGCTCACTAACTTATAAAACGTTTTAAAAATGTATTCAATACTCTCAGTATGTATTTTTGACATCTTTTGAGAAAAGCATGAGATGCAACGGCGATGGACGGACTGAAATTCACCAATCATAGATTATATCTACGCAATTCGCGCGACAGGATCTCTTTTCACTCATTACGTAGTGTAGGCCCCAACTATGTGCCCTGAAGTATACCTACTATGTGGAGTTTGTACCGAGCATCCGTGAATTCCTTTGTTGGTTAACAAGCCGTTTGTTTGATCTCCGAGATTGTGTGTACGCCAAGCCTAGCCGTCGACTGCAAACTAAATTCACGCTTGTTAATTTAGCAATCTGTAAACAGTTATAATAGTTGTCGAGATTATTGTGTCAATAAACTAAAAACGTAACAAATAACATAAATAATAACATTTTCAGTGAACATGAAATGTTTCATTTGACATTTGTAACTTATAATATAATTATTGCGTTGACATTGTAATTATATGGTTCTTTAAAGTGTATTATTAAATACAAAATAAAATAAAAATCTTTAGGGTAAACTAGACACTTTTTCCCCTAAATCGGGGCAAAATTTTGTGCTGGTATACTTGATTTTAATACTACCCACATGTGAAGAATTGTTAATTACTGTAATGTTCGGGAATCGGATTGTTGTAACATCCTGTATATCTCAAATAATGTGAATCTATCACATTTATTGAGCAGTAATCGTAATTATTGCACTGCTTCATTAGATACTAGCGTTATCATATATTATGCGTATGTATGTCACTCACAAATAATGTGGCTATACGGTACAAGAACGTTTGATGATAAGACAGCCTTCGTGGCGTGGCGGTAGTGAACGCGACTGCAACGCTATTTGCTATTTGTACTGGTCTGGTCGTGCCTCGGAGAGCACGTTATACATATTATACATAGAAACACACAGACAAAAACAAATATTCATATTCATGCACAGAAATATTTGCAATGAGCGGGCAATCAAACTCACGCCTCTTGCGTTGCAGTTGCATTCATTACCGTTATGCCACGGAAGTCGTCGAGATATTAATCTATGGCAAGGAGGATAAGGAAGTTACAACAATACTTAACGTTTTATTTAAGGTGATAAACGGAAAAAATCCAAGACGATATTACTACGAGAGAGGCATATTCACGAAATAAAACCCCGTCTGGCCAACGTGGAAACGATAGGCCAAAGCCTCCCAATATTGGGAGAGGCCTATGTCCGAGGCTGCGATACACTATTTGATAGATAGATTAAGTATGTATAAAAATGTTTTGTGAGTTGAATAACTCTTAGGTAAATTATCTTAACAATTCTTGTACAGTCACCTGCAGTATTATGTATACGTTGTAGAACTTTTTCACATTAAACTTGTCGAATTTTCCCGTTTCATGTCATAATGTTGACTTGTGATTTATTATTGTGACAAGGTTCCAAAGTGTATACATATTATTGCAGGTGACTGTACGCTGAGCCTCGAACATCAACGTAAATATCCGCTAATTCCAGTATGAGGTCATTATTAGATAAGAAAAATAAAACCATTAAGTTTTAGTTTATCTTTGTGTATATTGACAGTCGAATACCAAATGTTTGAATGTTTGTTATTTAATCACACTCTAACAGCGGAACCGGTCCGGTAAAAATTTGAAAATTTAAAAAAAAATTAAGTGATTAGAGCCTGGTTAAATGCATAGGCTTTTTATCTTGGGAAAAGATTCTCTTGGGTTGCGGGAACGTAATCAAAATTTCACTTACGGGAGAAGCCGCTGACATCAGCTAGTTTTACAAGTTTTAGATGAATCACTTCACCTTATTCTATTCAGTGTTGCGCTCTGACGAACACTGTCAAAATCGCGTAAGCAAACTTGCGGAAAATTGAAATTTCCGTTAACTCCTGAAGTTTATGATATTATGTATGAGTTCCATACAAGCTGTAGACGTTGTATGTTATTATGTAACGTAATATAAGAGTTGTTATGTAAATTGCAGATACTAAGGTAATAGCTATACGAAGTTCAATGACATTCGATATAGTTTGCGATACCCGACAAGACGCTTACGTTAAGAGACTTTTTATAACATAATAGGTATAACATAACATATAACTTACGCCTATATTCCTTAAGGGGTTGGCAGGGATGATATCACTCACATTTCGCCAGTTTATATTTGGCGAGTTTATTGCAATTATCCGGGCACTTATATTCCTGCGATAAATACACACATAATTTCGAAAAGCATCGAAAAGTCATTGGTGTGTGCGATGGTAAAACCTGAGCAGTTCATTACCCATACCTCTAGGCTAACGCTGTTGTTTAGTAATCAATTTATACTAATATATACTAATCCATTTAGAAGACTTGCACGACTGAAGTTGATAAGACGGTGATAGAAGTTCGTAATGGTGAATAAATATTTCGGAAAAATAAATTCTTGTAAACAAATTCAACACTAAGTTTTCTTTATAGTATTGTCTGGATTATTAAAGAAGTCAGACGACTGTAAGCAAAAATATCAAGTCTTTGTTATGGTTACAACAGTTGGAAGTAAATCGAGCAAAGAAAGAAATGAAGTCCGTTTCGACGATTTGCTTACGTCAGCAGGTGAATGGGGTCGATACCAATGGATATTATTTATCTCCACGTGCCCTTTCTTCGCTTTTGGTGTGTTTGCATACTTCTCCCAATTATTCATGACACAAACATCATCGAATTACTGGTGCAAAATTCCAGAGTTAGTGAATATGACAGATATTGAACGAAGAGATATTGGGATACCTAAAGATGATAATGAAATATCTGGATACTCACAATGTGAGATGTACACTGCTAATTGGACTGAGGTATTAGCAACAGGACAAAAGCCTAATCAAACTTGGAATACAGTACCGTGTCAATATGGATGGGAATTCAACATGACTGAAATACCATATCCTACTATAGGCAGTGATTTCGAATGGATCTGTGATAGAGAAAGCTATCAGGCAACTGCTCAAGCGGTGTTTTTTGTTGGTTGTATGTTTGGAGGGGTAATTTTTGGATGGATTGCGGATCGTTTTGGAAGACTACCGGCTATAATTAGTAGCTGTTGTATTGGATGTGTGGGTGGCTTCAGCAGTACATTTGCAAGAAATATTACTGAATTCTCCGCAGCAAGATTTGTGATGGGTATGTCATATGATTCTTGTATGCTTATAGCATACTTTCTTATTTTAGAATACATAGCACCAAAATATAGAACACGCTTTGCAAATTTGACATTTGCTATATTTTATTCTCTATTTATATTAGTAATACCTTGGATGTCTTTGCTATGTGGACATTGGAAAGTAATTAGTTTGGTGACAAGTTTACCCCTAGGTCTCGGAGTTTTTACAAAACTTATCTTACCTGAAAGCTCAAGGTGGCTAATACCTCAAGGAAGAGTCGACGAAGCTATCAATAAAGTACTTATTATAAGTCGTATTAATAAGAAAGAAATACCAACAGAAATGATAAACCAATTTAAGTTATCAGTGACCAATGCTAAGACAGAAAAGAAGCAAAATTGTTTAGAGATTTTCAAACGGCCTGTATTAAGAAAAATATTTATTCTAATGTGTTTAGAATACATGTGTTCGGTTTGCTTGTGCGATGCAGTTGTGAGGTGTGTGGGACTACTGGGTTATGATTTCTTTTTATCTTATACAGCAATATCCATTACTGTTTGTCCTTCCGTCATTATTTTAGCATTCATCATGGACTACACAGGAAGACGATGGCTGTGCATAGTGTCAATGACTTTATGCGGCGTATTTTTTATTCTGACGATATTCTCAACTACTGGAATACAAAGCGTTATATATATGAGTTTAGCAACATTACTAACAAATTTGTTCTATAGTGCTCTGTTGCAATGGCCTGCGGAGATTCTGCCAACCACAGTAAGAGGGGCTGGAGTGGCTATGGTACATTTTTGTGGATACATAGGAACATTTATGTCACCGTATATAGTGTACTTGCAAGTATATTACCATTGGCTCCCTTTCGCATTGTTTAGTGTTATTGCTGGATTAGGGATGGCTATAAGTTTCACTTTGCCTGAAACTGCTCTGAAAAGTATGCCAAATACGTTTGAGGAAGCAGAAGAGTTAACGAAGAACCAGAAGTTATGGTCTTTCCCGTTCTTAGAAGCCAGGAAGGAGAGACACCAAGTCGGGCAAACTAATTTAAGTTTCGAACTTGAATGATAATAATTAATAAAATATAAAGAGAAGTTCAACCAGATTAGAATTTAGTTCATTAATTCCAAATACCTATCTACTGTAGCAGTGTCAGCCGCGTCAGTTTTTAATCCAAAGGTCCAAAGCATGAATGTAGAGGGATTTATCAGCAGAGGTCGGCCCAAAATAAGATGGATGGATTGTGTGAAAGAAGATATGGCAAAGAAGGGAGTGACTGAGGAAATGACATTCGATAGGAATGTGTGGAAGAGAATGACGTGTTGGCGGCAGTAGGAAGTAATTGGGACACAAATATAAACTAAGATAGGGCTAAACTTCGATATTTTTTGTGAAGCGACAGCGATATCTAAGTTTCGTAGTGGGACTAGTTGGAATTTTTAGGGCTCCAATTACCAATAACGACTGTCATAGATGTTCGTATGACAACCTGAACCGATGACAACGTGCTCTCTGAGGCACGACCAGTCCAATTGAAATTGAAATTGAAAGCCTGCATACAAATATTTGCATTAAGCGAGAATCGAAATCATGCCATAGAAGTCGCGTGGCGGTAATTAAATTATTTCATAAACAGCAAATGCGACACAATTAGGTTTTCTCTAACTTATCGTTTAGGCGTTTTTAGCTAAAAGCCGGAAAACGGTCACGACGCTATTACCTCGAGTACAATGGATACAATAGAAATTGTTCACAATAAGACAAAAATTTACAGTATGGACATAAAAAAATGTATAATAGGCGGTCTTATCGCCAACGAAGATCTCTTCCAGGCTATTTTTACCACAACCAGGCCGCTTGGATGGTGATAAGTAGAGTTAAGCGCGATTCACACACAGCGCGGGTGCGGGTCGGGCGCGGGTGTTTTTGCCATACATCGCCGTTTACAGAAGAAAGTAAAAACATTACCTTATTAAGAAAACGGCAATGGATGACGAAAGCACCCGCTCCCGACCCGCACCCGCGCTGTGTGTGAATCGCGCTTTAATGACATCAGTATTATAGACCTGTCCGGAAAGGTGGTGCTATTATGTCCAGCGACAGAAGCTACTGGATTCAATTGTATTTTCAAAACACTCAGGAACCCATTGAATTTAAGAGGTGTTGGATGACAAACACAAGTTAACCTGTATCTCCAGCCCTAGTACATCCATCTTCTCTCTAGTTCTATCAAAATCGGTTCAGTGGTTTGAGCGTGAAAGTGTGACAGTCATACGCACGTGTAGAGTTAATTTGACATTATAAAATATTCAAACGATTGAAAAAAAAACAATTAAAGCTTCATTATTATTGTAAGTCACAAAATGATAATTATGTTTGACTAATTTAGTACGAGCATCTGAGCGTCAGCCTTATCAGTATTCCTGTTTCACCACAGAGGTCAATGTCCTCTCTCACTATTCAGCTGAACTGTTGAGCTGAAAACAGTGAAAAGTAACTATAAAATAAGAATTTAGTGAAAAAGAACTGTAAAATAAGAATTTAGTGTAAAGTAACTGTAAAATAAGAATTTAGTGAAAAGTAATTTATAGCCTAGGACATAGATTAAGCAAAAAATATAATATGAAATAGATCTTCAGTCATTAAATTAGTACACATAAGATATAGAGGTATAGTGACATAGTGATGAGCTACGCACCATTGTATGAATAGCTGATGGCCTCCACTGGCCACTGTACACAGTTTCTCTGTACAGGATAAATTGGTATTAGATAAATAACTTACCACATTATATCATCCATTACTACTACGAAGTATTTGTTTCTTTATTTTATGTTGAAACTAATTCAATTTCACGTTCTGGAACTAGGAAATATTATCTATGTTATTATAAAATATTAATTTTCACTACGGGTGTCTGCGAGTATATTTATTCACCAAGAAAATTGTACGCGGCTGAACATAAGCAATATTGAACGACATCCATGTAACGGATCATCATCATCATCCTGTCGTATCGGAGTCCGAGGTCTGCTTTTCTCCGTGAAGCGACTGCCAACTGGCCTCCACAGTCTATTTGTATAGGTGATATCGAAGTACCGTAGTTAGACCAGTTGTTGGAATCTTTAGGGCTCCAACTGCTCGAACAAATGCCATAAATGTTCGTATGACAACCGGGACCGACTTAACTTATATAGCCATATTAATGCATACAAATATTTGCACTGAGCGGCGATCGAACCCGCACCTCCTGCGTAGCAGTTACGGTCACGGCCGCTACGCCAGAGACTGTCATCCATCTAACATATGTTAAATAAATAAAAACAATCTTGAATATTAAATCATAGTGGACCTCACACACTCTCAGAGGTTCCGAAGGGATTTTCCAAACTAACGACAATAAAACGTAATTCTGAGTGCATATAATGACATTTTCAAATAACATTTTAACTATAATGAAACAATATTTTAAGGCATACCTTTAGCACGTGTGTCTCTTTTTCTTCGGCATATCACAAATATATAAAAGATAGTCGCTACAACTGCCGCTAATATTACTGCTAAAGGAATATAATACCTGAAACAATAAATTCGAACACAATAATCTCACTACATACCAATACTGATAAAAAAGTAAGACACAACAGTGTGTCGCAAAATAACTCTACACGAAAGAAAAGTTAAAGTTTTCAAATTATTAGTATAATGACAAATCTTTTTAGAAAGGATTCTGTTTGTATTCGAACCCTTGACATTGGAGACGGAGTCTTCTTTACATTTAATAGTTATATGGTTAATTTAGCCACTAGGAAAGCCTTATATCCCCAGGGAAATATCGGGCCAAAGCCTCGTCCGTTCTTCGGCAGGTGAATATTTTTGCAGTTGTACTCGCAATCACAACCAAAACCTAACCTACAAATCACTACATAGTATAAAATAAAGTCTCATTCTCTGTCCCTCTCTCTAAAACTACGCAATGGATTTTGATGCGGTATGTATGTATATTGTATAGATGTATATATGTACGTATATGAGTATATATGAGTATCATTGTTTGCCATTTCCAGTCACACCAACTACCTGTTCCTACACTTAACTCTAGTCCATCCAAAGGTTGCCTAGAAGATATTGCCTACTATGGCAATAAGTCCGCCCTTTGTACCACAAGTGTATAAAATATTTTCCTGTCAACTTTTTTAAGTAAATGGTGTCCAAATGAAGTCTATTCTATTCTATTTTATATCTAAAGATGAGATACTTACCAAAGTTGGATGCTTTGCCACGTAGATGCGGTTGAGGTTACTTTATCGGCAATACATGTTAGATTACTCATAAACCATCCAGGATTACAACCGCAAGTTTCTGGTTCAACACAGAAACCATTGATACATTCTTTAGAACAATGTGGTATGCAAGTACCATTTTCAGTCTTGTTGTAACCAATGTTACAGTCACAGTTATATGGGCCTATGCATCTACCATTCACGCATGTTGGAGTACAAACAGGTTGACATGAACCGAAAAATTCATCTTTTGCTATCACATTATTAATTTCCCATCCAAAATCACAAACGCAAATTTCAGGACCAATACAAGTGCCGTGTGAGCAACCTCCAGAACAATAAGGTTCACAGTTATATTTATTTCCTTTAATTTCGAAACCTGGTGGACATTCGCATCGATTTCCAGCTATACACGTTCCTTTTACACAAGGTTTATCACAAATCGGTTGACATACTTTCTTGCCTTGTGTTTGAGTTAATTTCAATCCATTTTCACAAATACAGACTTCTGGCATCAAACATATTCCATGAATACAGTCGTTTGAACAAATTGGTTCGCAAATATTATCGTATGTAGTATTTGTAATTGATTTTCTGTATCCTTCGAAGCATTCACAGGTGTTTGGAGCGACACAAGTACCATTTATACAAGTGTTATTACATATTGGTGAGCAATGTTTTACGGAGAAATTCCGTTGAATCATGAACCATCCTTTGTCACAGATGCACATTTCTGGACTTACACAACTACCGTGAATACACCCGTCGGAACAGTAAGGCTCACACACGTTACCGGCTGAAATATTTTTATTTGATACTCTGTATCCCGACCAACATTCACATTTGTCTGGAGCTACACAGGTGCCATTTATGCATGAATCTGTACATATAGGTTGACATGAGTTCTTTGTTGAGTTATTCGATCCAGACATTTTCCATCCTTTATCACAAACACAAGTTTCTGGTCCAACACAACTTCCGTGGGGGCATCCTGTAGAACAGTGAGGGACACATTTGTTGCTGTCTGTGATTTTTTCGTATTCCGACCAACATTCACAGGTATCTGGACCTACACAAGTACCGTTTATGCAAGGCTTCGTACAAATAGGTTGACATAATTCCTTTGATAGTGACATCTCCCATCCTTTATTGCAAAGACAAGTTTCTGGCCTTACACAGCTTCCGTTAGGGCATCCTGAAGTACAGTGGGGTACACAGATGTTACTGACTGCCGTACTTTTATATCCTGACAGACACTTGCATGTATCTGGAGCTATGCAAGTGCTATTTATGCAAGGTTTCGTACATATAGGTTGACAGGATTTCTTTAAACTAGACCACTCCCATCCTTTATTGCAAACACAAGTCTCTGGTCCAATACAGCTTCCGTTAGAGCATCCTGAAGAACAGTGGGGGTCACAGATATTACTGACTGACGTATTTTTATAACCCGTCAAACACTTGCATGTATCTGGAGCTATACAAGTACTATTTATGCAAGGCTTCGTACAAATAGGTTGACATTTCTTAGATCCAGACATCTCCCATCCTTTATTACAAATACAAGTCTCTGGTCCAATACAGCTTCCGTTAGGGCATCCTGAAGAACAGTAAGGTTCACAGATGTTATTGACAGCCGTACGTTTATATCCTGACAGACACTTGCATGTATCTGGAGCCATACAAGTACTATTTATGCAAGGTTTCGTACATATAGGTTGACAGGATTCCTTGAACCCAGACATCTCCCATCCTTTATTACAAATACAAGTCTCTGGTCCAATACAGCTTCCGTTAGGGCATCCTGAAGAACAGTGAGGTTCACAGATGTTATTGACTGCCGTACTTTTATAACCTGTCAGACACTTGCAAGTATTTGGAGCTATACAAGTACTATTTATACAAGGATTCATGCATATAGGTTGACATTTCTTAGATCCAGACATCTCCCATCCTTTATTACAAACACAAGTCTCTGGTCCAATACAGCTTCCGTTAGGGCACCCTGAAGAACAGTGCGGTTCACAGATGTTATTGACAGCCGTACTTTTATATCCTGACAGACACTTGCATGTATCTGGAGCTATACAAGTACTATTTATGCAAGGCTTCGTACAAATAGGTTGACATTTCTTAGATCCAGACATCTCCCATCCTTTATTACAAACACAAGTCTCTGGTCCAATACAGCTTCCGTTAGGGCATCCTGAAGAACAGTGAGGTTCACAGATGTTACTGACTGACGTATTTTTATATCCTGGCAAACACTTGCATGTATCTGGAGCTATACAAGTGCTATTTATGCAAGGTTTAGTACATATAGGTTGACATAATTCCTTTGATACTGACATCTCCCATCCTTTCTTACAAACACAAGTCTCTGGTCCAATACAGCTTCCGTTAGGGCATCCTGAAGAACAGTGGGGTTCACAGATGTTACTGACTGCCGTATTTTTATATCCTGACAGACACTTGCATGTATCTGGAGCTATACAAGTGCTATTTATGCAAGGTTTAGTACATATAGGTTGACATAATTCCTTTGATACTGACATCTCCCATCCTTTATTACAAACACAAGTCTCTGGTCCAATACAGCTTCCGTTAGGGCATCCTGAAGAACAGTGGGGTTCACAGATGTTACTGACTGCCGTATTTTTATATCCTGACAGACACTTGCATGTATCTGGAGCTATACAAGTGCTATTTATGCAACGTTCCGTACATATAGGTTGACATTTCTTAGATTCAGACATCTCAAATCCTTTATTACAAATACAAATCTCTGGTCCAATACAGCTTCCGTTAGGGCACCCTGAAGAACAGTGGGGGTCACAGATGTTACTGACTGACGTATTTTTATAACCCGTGAGACACTTGCATGTATCTGGAGCTATACAAGTACTATTTATGCAAGGCTTCGTACAAATAGGTTGACATAATTCCTTTGATACTGACATCTCCCATCCTTTATTACAAACACAAGTCTCTGGTCCAATACAGCTTCCGTTAGGGCATCCTGAAGAACAGTGGGGTTCACAGATGTTACTGACTGACGTATTTTTATATCCTGACAGACACTTGCATGTATCTGGAGCTATGCAAGTGCTATTTATGCAAGGTTTCGTACATATAGGTTGACATTTCTTAGATTCAGACATCTCCCATCCTTTATTACAAACACAAGTCTCTGGTCCAATACAGCGTCCGTTAGGGCATCCTGAAGAACAGTGCGGTTCACAGATGTTACTGACTGACGTATTTTTATAACCCGTGAGACACTTGCATGTATCTGGAGCTATACAAGTACTATTTATGCAAGGCTTCGTACAAATAGGTTGACATAATTCCTTTGATACTGACATCTCCCATCCTTTATTACAAACACAAGTCTCTGGTCCAATACAGCTTCCGTTAGGGCATCCTGAAGAACAGTGGGGTTCACAGATGTTACTGACTGACGTATTTTTATATCCTGACAGACACTTGCATGTATCTGGAGCTATGCAAGTGCTATTTATGCAAGGTTTCGTACATATAGGTTGACATGATTCCTTCAACCCAGACATCTCCCATCCTTTATTACAAACACAAGTCTCTGGCCTTACACAGCTTCCGTAGGGACATCCTGAAGAACAGTGGGGTTCACAGATGTTACTGACTGCCGTACTTTTATATCCTGACAGACATTTGCATGTATCTGGAGCTATACAAGTACTATTTATGCAAGGCTTCGTACAAATAGGTTGACATTTCTTAGATCCAGACATCTCAAATCCTTTATTACAAACACAAATCTCTGGCCTTACACAGCTTCCGTTGGGGCATCCTGAAGAACAGTGGGGTTCACAGATGTTATTGACTGACGTACTTTTATATCCTGGCAAACACTTGCATGTATCTGGAGCTATACAAGTACTATTTATGCAAGGCTTCGTACAAATAGGTTGACATTTCTTAGATCCAGACATCTCAAATCCTTTATTACAAACACAAATCTCTGGCCTTACACAGCTTCCGTTGGGGCATCCTGAAGAACAGTGGGGTTCACAGATGTTATTGACTGACGTACTTTTATATCCTGGCAAACACTTGCATGTATCTGGAGCTTTACAAGTACTATTTATGCAAGTTTTCGTACATATAGGTTGACATGACTTCTGTAACCTAGACATCTCCCATCCTTTATTGCAAACACAAGTTTCTGGACTTACACAGCTGCCGTTGGGACATCCTGTAGAACAGTGAGGCTTGCAAAGGTACTTTTGGTATGTTTTATAACCTGCTAAACACATGCAAGTGTCTGGGGCTATGCATGTACTATTTATGCACGGAGAATTGCAAATTGGTGTACAAGTTTTGTCCGTGAATCTATAACCAAGATCGCATTTACAAGTATCTGGTGCGATACAAGTGCCATGATCGCAACTTTTCGTGCAAATTGGTACACACTTATACTTGTTATACATATCTAGTTTATAATTGCTATTGCAGGCACATTGTTCAGGACTTCGGCAGTAACCATTTTCACATCCTCTTGAGCATACCGGGTTGCAGCTGAGTCTGTATGAAAAAAAAAATTGTGGAAATTAATTCTATATTTAAATTATCTTATAGAGTTCGCCATGTTAACAGATGTTGCAAGGGGATTCCCCTTATGTTTGTTGTTTTTGTAAACACTCATACATAATGCTTTCTTTTCGTACGTAGGTACTTGACTTTTTATCCATTTTCATCTTTCTTTAGTAGATAATCAATACAGGTTAATGTAAATAGAGTTATGTTTTTAAAACGTAACTTTCTTTTGGTGTTGTAGTTTAATAATGTACTCGTACTTACATACTGACTTGTTCGTTTTTGACGTAACCAGGGCAGCAATAGCTGGACGGAGTACTGACAGTTTTCTGGAAGTTATTGAGAATATTCACTAGATACATAGTTATATTTGTTTCTGTGTTACTGAAGGGTCGGAGTCTAATCAAGGTTTAAGGCTAAATGACAGTGCTCTAGGCTTTCCTTTCAGAATTAAGGGATCAAAAGCTGGTCAAAACAAAAAAGAAAAAGTTTTTTCAGGCCGGGGCCGTATTTCTAATTTCGCTCTCATAACGCTATACAAGGAGGAACCAGTTATTGGTTAATAATGTAACTGTCGTTTTTGAGCAGTTTTAAGTGGGAATTAATATCGATCCTATTTTAAAAGATCATAATAATTTGCAACAACGCAGCAACGCAGCTACAGTCTACATACTATTTTCAGACGTTTAGTAATGGAATAAAGTTGAGTTGATATTTGTATAATTGTAAGGGCTTACAACTTTTTCAAAAAGGGCATAAGAAGGTTCCTATAGTGTCGCCAGCAAGAGTGTAAAGCCCTGGTATTGCCCGAGTCCATAGTAATAATTTCCATCAGATGGGACGAGTGCTTGTCTGCCACCTAAGTGATAAAAAGGCTCGAGCATATTTCCGCCTTGGTTGAATTGACCCTAACAATATAATTTACTACTACTACCAACCTACATTTTTAAGCGATAAAAGAGCGCGGAGCGTAACGATTAAATAGTCCCATCTTCGAATCCTGGTCAGTACACTACCGACGTGGATCCGCTCCTATCACAAGCCATTAAGCTTAGTTACAAGGTTTGAGGAAATATTAGTAATTTCGGTTGCTAAAGGTGCGTCCAGATTTGTAACATGAACAGCGGACCGGACATCGTGATATCAAGATATGACATTGAGTATTGACGTAATAACTTGGGGCACATGGGTACTCAAACTAGAATTGTGCTGACACGGCCACCAGTCCATCAATAGTTTTATTTAAATTCAGCAATTACGCAACTGAATACGCGACGAACACGCACTTCTGACACGGTCACAGTAAAATGTTACATAAATGTAGATGCGGCATAAAGATTCTTCAAAAAAGAACTATTACGTACAAAACAGTAGGTAATACTTACAGGAACCATTCTGGTCATAGTTCGGTAAGCCCATCTAGAGCGCTTACATCTCCACCAGCAATGTGGTTTCTTGTAGGTCTCTCTTCTAGATAACACATATCGTTCTCGTTGGTATTCTGTGGTGCTATGGAAGTAATAAGTTCAAGATATAGGACACTGGTATCAAAGATTTAAAATAAAAAATGCTTCCACTAGTTGCATATGGATCATAAGGAAGGCCGCACACCAAACATAAGATAACATAAACTTACGATTACCCCGAAGGGATAGCCAGAGGTGCTAGCACCCACATTTCGCCAGTTTATATTTAGTTCCCAATGCAATAGGTGGCGAGCCTATTGCCA
>OY829128.1:0-15416 GCA_963691645.1 Pelosia muscerda
ATTTAAATAGCTTATATAGAGTATAATATTGAAGATATTAGGGAGATAATTTATATCTTTAAATATTTATAAAAAAAAATTTTTTTTATTTTTACAATGAAAATGTAAAGTTTTATTTAAACTATATAAATAGAAATATTAATGGAGATTAACCACTATAAATTAAGTTAGCAGCTTAATTAAAATATATTTCTATTTAATTGGAATATTATATTCAATATTATCATTAACAGTGATATACCTCTATTTTGGTTTCAATTAAATATTTAAATAAGGAGTTAATTAAACTCATTCTTTTAAGTCGAAATTAAATGCAAATTTGCTTCTTATTTTATTTAATAAGATAAATTAAAGAAATAATATTTTTTGAATGCAAATCAAATGTTTTATTTAAACTATAATCCTATATATATATATATATATTATTATTATTATTATTATTATTATTACTATTATTATTGTTAATTTGGTTAATAATTAATTTGTTCAATTTAATATATTTTGATTTCATTCATGATATAAACCAATTAGTAAGATAATAATAAAAAAAAATCTAATTTTTGTTCATAAAATAAAATTTACTATTAAAAATAAAGGAATAATAGGAAAAATTAAAGCAATTTCTACATCAAAAATTAGAAAAATAACTGTAATTAAAAAAAAATGTAATGAAAAAGGAATACGAGCTGCTGATTTTGGGTCAAATCCACATTCAAATGGGGAAGATTTTTCTCGATCTGATATTGATTTTTTTGATAAAATAATTGATAGAAATATTAAAATATTAACAATAATTATAATTAATGTGAAAATATTTATTATTATAATGATTATCTATATTAAATTTAATTAAACTGTTTGATTGGAAATCAAATATACTAAATATATTATATAAATAATTAATTTCCTCATCAATAAATAGAAATATAAAGGAATAATCAAACTACATCAACAAAATGTCAATATCATGCTGCTGCTTCAAATCCAAAATGATGATTTTTAGAAAAATGATTATTTAAATGACGAATTAAACAAATTAAAAGAAATAATGTTCCAATAATTACATGTAATCCATGAAATCCTGTTGCTATAAAAAAAGTTGATCCATAAATTCTATCAGCAATAGTAAATGGAGCTTCAAGATATTCATATGCTTGTAAAATAGTAAAATAAATACCTAATATAATTGTAATAAATAAACCTTGAGTAGTTTGGGAATTATTATTTTCTATTAAAGCATGATGAGCTCATGTAACAGAAACTCCTGATCTAATTAAAATAATTGTATTTAATAAAGGAATTTGAAATGGATTAAAAGGGGTAATACTTATAGGTGGTCATATAGATCCAATTTCAATATTAGGAGATAAGCTTCTATGAAAAAATGCTCAAAAAAAAGATAAAAAAAAAAATACTTCTGATACAATAAATAAGATTATTCCTCAGCGAAGACCTTTTGTTACTAAAATAGTATGTTTACCTTGAAGAGTACCCTCTCGACAAACATCTCGTCATCATTGATATATAGTTAAAATAATAATTAAATATCCTAAAATTAATAAATTTATATTAAAATTATGAAATCATTTAATTATTCCTGTGACTAAAGTTATAACTCCAATAGCTCCTGTTAAAGGTCATGGACTATAATCTACTAAATGAAATGGATGATTAAAAGTTATTTTCATTTTTAATTTACTTCACTAGAATAAAGAGTTCTTAAAATAGCAATAACATAAGATTGAATAATAGCAACAGCTGATTCTAAAATTAATAAAAGAATTTGAATTAAAATTAATATTAAAATTATATAATAATTTATATTAGGTCCTGTATTACTTAAAAGGGTTATTAATAAATGTCCAGCAATTATATTAGCAGTTAATCGAACTGCTAATGTTCCTGGTCGAATAATATTTCTAATTGTTTCAATTAATACTATAAAAGGTATTAAAATTGGAGGTGTTCCTTGGGGAATTATATGGATAAATATATGTTGAGAGTTATTAATTCACCCATAAATTATAAATCTTAATCATAAAGGTAAAGAAATTGAAAGAGATAATGTTAAATGACTTGTTCTTGTAAAAATATAAGGAAATAATCCTAAAAAATTATTAAATAAAATAAATGAAAACATTGAAATAAAAATAAAAGTAGATCCTTGAAAATAATTATTTTTTATTAAAGTTTTGAATTCATTATGAAGTTTATTGAAAATAAAATTTCAAATAAGATGGTGTCGATTAGGAATTAATCAAAATGTATAAGGAATAAAACATATTCCTAAAATTGATCTAATTCAATTTAGTGGGATATTAAATAAGTTAGTTGAAGGATCAAAAATTGAAAATAAATTACTTATCATTTTCAATATAGATATTTATTTTTATAATTAAAATTATTATTAATATTATTAGAAGATTTAATATTATAAATATAATAGTTTATAATATTAAAAGTTAAAAATACTAATAAAAAAAAAAAAAAAAAAAATAATCAATTAATTGGTATTATTTGAGGAATAAAAGAATATTACTTAAGTAATAATTTAAATTTGACATATTTATGTTATAAAAATTAACTAATTCTTTCATTAGAAGTAATTGCTAATTTACTATTAATTGATTTAAGAGACCAATACTTGCTTTCAGTCATCTAATGAATTATAATTATTAATTCAATTAATAAAGTTTTTAATTGAGATTCTTTCGATTACAATGGGTATAAATCTATGATTAGCTCCACAGATTTCTGAACATTGACCAAAAAAAATTCCTGGTCGATTGATAAAAAAATTAGTTTGATTTAGTCGTCCAGGGTTGGCATCTACTTTAACTCCTAAAGATGGAATAGTTCATGAATGAATAACATCTGTAGCAGTTACTATAATACGAATTTGATTATTTATTGGTAAAATAATACGATTATCAACATCTAATAAACGAAAGTTATTGGGTTGAAGTTCGTTTATAGGAATTATGTAAGAGTCAAATTCAATATTATGGAAATCTGAATATTCATAACTTCAATATCATTGGTGACCAATTGATTTTAAGGTGATTAAAGGGGTATTTAATTCATCTAATAAATAAAGTAAACGAAGAGATGGTAAGGCAATAAAAATTAATGTAATTGCTGGTAAAATTGTTCAAATTAATTCAATTATTTGACCCTCTAATAAAAATCGATTAATATATTTATTAAAAAGTAGTCTAAATATTAAATAACCAACTAAAATTGTAATTATAATAAGGATAATTAAAGTGTGATCATGAAAAAAAATAATTTGTTCTATTAAAGGAGAAGCTCTATTTTGTAAATTAAGGTTAGATCATGTAGCCATTTCTAAAAAAAGGATAAACCTTTATAAATGGGGTTTAAATCCATTACATATAATCTGCCATATTAGAAATTACTTAGAATAGGGAGTTCATTATAAGAATGTTCAGCTGGAGGTAAATTTTGATATCATTCAATTGATGAGGTTAAATTTAATGAAAATAATGTAATTCGTTGATTAATTATAGATTCTCAAACAATAATTAATATAAATATAACAGCTAATAAAGAAATATAAGATCCTAAAGAGGAAATAATGTTTCAAGAAATATAAGAATCTGGATAATCAGAATATCGTCGAGGTATTCCAGCTAAACCTAAGAAATGTTGAGGGAAAAAAGTTAAGTTTACTCCAATAAATATAATAAAAAATTGAATTTTTAATATAAAGGGATTTATACATAATCCTGTAAATAGGGGGTATCAGTGAATAAATCCTCCTATAATTGCAAATACTGCTCCTATAGAAAGAACATAATGAAAATGTGCTACAACATAATAAGTATCATGTAAAGTAATATCGATAGATGAATTAGAAAGAATTACTCCTGTTAAACCTCCTACTGTAAATAAAAAAACAAATCCTAATCTTCATAAGATTGAAGGAGAGTAGTTAATTTGTGTTCCATGAAATGTTGCTAATCAACTAAAAATTTTAATACCTGTTGGTACAGCAATAATTATAGTTGCTGATGTAAAATAGGCTCGTGTATCAATATCTATACCTACAGTAAATATATGATGAGCTCAAACAATAAATCCTAATAATCCAATAGCTAATATAGCATAAATTATCCCTAAGCAACCAAAAGTTTCCTTTTTACCTCTTTCTTGTGAAATAATATGAGAAATTATTCCAAATCCGGGTAAAATTAAAATATAAACTTCAGGATGGCCAAAAAATCAAAATAAATGTTGATAAAGAATAGGATCTCCTCCTCCTGCTGGATCAAAAAAAGATGTATTTAAATTTCGGTCAGTTAATAATATAGTAATAGCTCCCGCTAATACAGGTAGTGATAAAAGTAATAAAAATGCTGTAATTCCTACAGCTCATACAAATAAAGGTATTTGATCAAATATTAAATTATTTAATCGTATATTAATGATTGTAGTGATAAAATTAATAGCTCCTAAAATAGATGAAATTCCTGCTAAGTGTAAAGAAAAAATAGCTAAATCTACAGATCTTCCTCTGTGAGCAATATTTGATGACAGTGGGGGGTAAACTGTTCATCCTGTTCCTGCTCCATTTTCTACAATTCTTCTTGAAATTAAAAGGGTTAAAGAAGGGGGGAGTAATCAAAAACTTATATTATTTATTCGAGGGAAAGCTATATCGGGGGCTCCTAATATAAGGGGGACTAATCAATTTCCAAATCCTCCAATTATAATAGGTATAACTATAAAGAAAATTATAATAAAAGCATGAGCAGTAACAATTGTATTATAAATTTGGTCGTCACCAATTAAAGAACCTGGATTTCCTAATTCAGCTCGAATTAATAATCTTAAAGATGTTCCAACTATACCAGCTCAAATTCCAAAAATAAAATATAGTGTTCCAATATCTTTATGATTTGTTGAGTAAAGTCATTTTCGCTAAATTAAATATAAATAATAAAATGGCTGAGTAAATAAGCGATAAATTGTAAATTTATTAACGAGAAATATCTCTTTTATTAATTTAGTCTTATATTCATTCATTAATGATATGAAATTGCAAATTTTAAGGAGTATAAAAATATTACTAAGGCTTAAAGAATATTTCTTTATATATAATTTTGAAGATTATTAGTTTCATTAACTTAAAACCTTATATAAAAAAAAAGGTTCTAAGAATTATTCCTAATAATGAAATATAAGAAAAAATATTTATTAAAAAAAAAAAATTATTTTTTGTAAATATTTTGAATCATTTAGTTTTTAAATAATTAAATAAGAAAATTGAATATGTAATTCGAATATAATAAAATAAAATAATTAAACTTATTATAATTATAATAAAAGTTAATAAATATATATTATTTACAATTATAAAATTAATAATAATTCACTTAGGAAAAAATCCAATAAATGGAGGTAATCCCCCTAATGATAGAAAATTGATTAATAAATTAATTTTAATTAAATAATTTATATTATTGATGAAAAGTTGATTAATGTAATATATATTTATAATATAAAATATAAAAAATATAACACTAATTATAAATGAATAAATTAATAAATAAAATATTCATAAATTTTCTGCGATTATAATTGAAAATAATATTCATCCTAAGTTATTAATAGAGGAGAAAGCTATTAATTTACGTAATGATGTTTGATTTAATCCTCCTAATGCTCCAATTATAACATTTAAAATAATATTAATTAAAATAAAATTTTTATTAATGTAATACGATAAAATAATTATTGGGGTAATTTTTTGTCAAGTTATAAGAATAAAATTATTAAATCAAGATAAACCTTCAACAATATTAGGGAATCAAAAATGGAAAGGGGCGGATCCCATTTTTATTAATATTGAAGAATTAATTATAATAGATAAAAAAAAATTTATTTCAAAATTTTTTAATAAAATTATTTTTAATAAAATAGAAAATAAAAAATTAATTGAAGCAATAGATTGGATTAAAAAATATTTTAAGGAAGCTTCTGTTGATAATAAATTATTTGAATTAGAAATTAGGGGGATAAATCTTAGTAGATTAATTTCTAATCCAATTCAACATCCAAATCAAGAGTTAGAGGAAATTGAAATAAGGGTACTAAAAATTAAAATAAAAAAAAAAAATATTTTAGAGGAGTTTCTTGAAAAAAAAATTAAAAATAATTATAAAAATAATTAAGTAAAATTATAAATTTAGTTTATTAAATATATTTTAGTGTAAGAAGCACAATAATTTTTGATATTATTAGATATAGTTTAATTCTATAAAATATAATAAAGGTAAAAAAATTACTTAATTTATCCTATCAGAATAATCCTTTAATCAGGCACTTTATTTTTTAAAAAAAAGAATTTTCTTTATATTTGAGGTATGAGCCCAAAAGCTTATTTTAGCTTATTTTTAATATTAATTTTTTTTTTTTAATATAAAATTATTAAAAACGGTACAAAATAAAATTAAATTAAAATTTAACTTTATTTATATATATATATATATTAAATATTTAATATATTAATATATTTATTATTCATTAAATAATTAAAAAAATTAATATTAATTATATTAATTAATTCATTATTTTAATGAATAACAATTGTTTGATATTTTATTTTGTATTTAATATTAATATTATAAAAAAAAAAGAAAAGAAATTAATAAAAATTTAATAATTTATATTAAACATTTTATATAAAAATTAATTATTATATTAAATATTTAAATATAAAAAAAAAAAAAAAAAAATCTATGTGAAAAAATATTACATATAAAAAAAATGTTTATAGTTTAAAAAATTTATTTAAAATTTATTTTACATATAAATTTTAGTATTTAATTTATTTAAAAAATAAATTAATTAAGAATGTAGTAATTAATATTAAATATTTAAGGAATTAAGAATTAGTATTATTATTATTAATAACAAATTTTGTGCCAGCAGTTGCGGTTATACAAAAATTAAATTAAATTTTATTAGTTAATTAATTAATAAATATTTTTAATTAAAAATTTAAATTATTAGGTGAAATTTTAATTTAATAAAAAGTTATTTTTTATTTGTGATTTAATAATTTTTTTTTAAAAACTAGGATTAGATACCCTATTATTAAATTTTAAATTGAAAATACTAAAATAGTAGATAATTATTTATTGAAACTTAAATAATTTGGCGGTATTTTAGTTCATTTAGAGGAATCTGTTTAATAATTGATAATCCACGAATAAATTTACTTAATTTAAAATTTTATATATCGTTGTTAAAAAAATATTTTTGTATAATAAATAATATTTAAGAATTAAAAAAAAAATTAAATCAGATCAAGATGTAGATTATAATTAAGAATATAATGGATTACAATAATTTTATTTAAATGAATAATAAATTTGAAATAATTATTTGAAAGTGGATTTAAATGTAATTTTATTTAGTTTAATAAAATGATTGAAAATTAAAATATGTACATATTGCCCGTCGCTTTCATATACATATATATATATATATATATATAAATTGGAATAAGTCGTAACAAAGTAGAGGTACTGGAAAGTGTTTCTAGAAAGACAAATTAGAGCTTGATAAAGTATTTCATTTACATTGAAATGATATTATATATATAATAATTAATTTGAGGGGTAAAATTAATAATTTATTTGTTTAATAAAAGAAATTTTAAATTTTGGAATTTAATAATATTTTAATTGGGGGGTTAAAGTATGTTAAAAGAAAAAATTAAAATTTTTATAGGGGATTAGTATTGTGAAAGAATTTTGAAATAGATGAAAATAAATTTATTTATAAGTAATTTTAGTTTAATGTATCTTGGGTATCAGAGTTTATTAATGAAAATATTTAGTGAAAAAATTCTCGAATTTAAAAGAGATAATTAATTATAAAAGTTATTGTTGTAAAAATATTTTTAATAATTAATTTGAAATGAAATGTTAATCGTTTTTAAATATATCTAGTTTTTTTAGAAAAAAATTTAATTTTAAATTTATTATAATTATTTAATTAATTATATTTAATTAAAATATTTTGATAAATTTTATATTTTAAGGGATAAGCTTTAAATTAAATTAAATATAATGTAAAATAAATTTTGAAATTTTTATAATTTATATTGTTAATAAATTATAATTTATTATAAATAATTTCATGTACAATAAAATTTAATAATAAAATTTATTTTATTTATAAAAATAAATTTTTAAATAAGAAAAAAATTATTATAATGATAAAATTAGTATATAAATTAAGTTAATAAATAATTATTAAATTTAATGAAATTATTTATTAGGAATTCGGCAAATTAATATATATATATATATATATATAAAAAAAATACTCACTTGTTTATCAAAAACATGTCTTTTTGTAAATAATATAAAGTCTAATCTGCCCACTGATAATAATTAAAGGGCTGCAGTATATTGACTGTACAAAGGTAGCATAATCATTAGTCATTTAATTGATGACTTGTATGAAAGATTGGATGAAGTATTAACTGTCTTATAAGTAAATTATAAAATTTAATTTTTAAATTAAAAAGTTTAAATATATTAAAAAGACGAGAAGACCCTATAGAGTTTTATAGTTGATTATATTTATGATTGTTTATTAATTAAAAATTTTTAATTATATTAATTATTTTATTGGGGTGATAGAAAAATAAAAATAACTTTTTTTAAAAAAAAAATCATATATAAGTGAATAAATGATCCAATTTTATTGATTAAAAGAAAAAATTACCTTAGGGATAACAGCGTTATTTATTTTTTTAGTTCATATAAAAAATTAAGTTTGCGACCTCGATGTTGGATTAAGATAAAAATTAAATGTAGAAGTTTAAATTTTTGATCTGTTCGATCATTAAAATCTTACATGATCTGAGTTCAGACCGGTGTGAGCCAGGTTGGTTTCTATCTTTTGAAAAATAAAATATTTTAGTACGAAAGGATTGAATATTTAAATTAAATTTATTTATTTGAATTTTATTAAATTAATATATATATATATATATATAGATAAATTATATACTATTTTGGCAGAAAAATGTAGTGATTTTAGAAGTCATAAATGTATAATTTAATTATATAGATAGTATATGTTATTGTATGATATTTATATGATTTATATTGGCTTATTAATTTTAATTATTGGAGTTTTAGTAGGAGTAGCTTTTTTAACTTTATTTGAACGTAAAGTTTTAGGTTACATTCAAATTCGTAAAGGTCCTAATAAATTGGGAGTGAGTGGTATTTTACAACCTTTTTCTGATGCTGTAAAATTATTTACTAAGGAACAAACTTATCCTAATTTTTCTAATTATATTATGTATTATTTTTCTCCTGTTCTTGGATTTATTTTATCTTTATTAATTTGGATGGTTATTCCTTATTATTTTAATATAGTTAGTTTTAATTTAGGTGTATTATTTATTCTATGTTGTTTAAGATTAGGAGTTTATACTGTTATAATTGCTGGATGATCTTCTAATTCTAATTATTCATTATTAGGGGGATTACGGGCTGTTGCTCAAACTATTTCTTATGAAGTTAGCTTAGCTATACTTTTTTTATCTAGTCTTATGTTAATTATAGATTATAATATATTGATTTATAGATTTTATCAAAATTTAATTTGATTTATTTTTATTATGTTTCCTTTAGGATTATGTTGGGTAAGTTCGATATTAGCTGAAACAAATCGTACTCCTTTTGATTTTGCTGAAGGAGAAAGAGAGTTAGTTTCAGGATTTAATGTTGAATATAGAAGAGGGGGATTTGCTTTAATTTTTTTAGCTGAATATTCAAGAATTTTATTTATAAGTTTATTATTTGTTTTAATTTATTTAGGAGGATTTAATTTAAGTGTTATATTTTATTTAAAATTGACTTTAATTTCATTTTTATTTATTTGAGTTCGGGGAACTTTACCTCGTTATCGTTATGATAAGCTTATGTATTTAGCTTGAAAAAGATATTTACCTATTTCTTTAAATTTTTTATTATTTTTTTTAGGCCTTAAAATTTTCTTATTATAAAGTTAATTATTTTTAGTATAAAATTAATAGAACAATAGTTCTTTCTTAAGTTTTCAAAACAAATGCTTATAACAAGCTCATTAATTAAAATTAATTAAAAATTAAATTATCTCAATATTTACTTATAATTGGAGTAATGATATAATATGAGAAGTAAAAAATAGTTAATAATTGTCCTGTTAAAATATATGGATCTTCTACTGGTCGTGCTCCAATTCAAGTTAATAAAATAATTATTATTACTAAAAATCAAAAAAAGATTTGATTGATAGGATAGAATTGAATTCCTTGAATTTTTTTATTAAATGTGAAGGGTAGAATAATTAAAATTAAAATTGATATAATTAAAGCAATTACACCACCTAATTTATTAGGAATAGATCGTAGAATAGCGTAAGCAAATAAAAAGTATCATTCAGGTTGAATGTGAACAGGAGTAACTAATGGATTTGCTGGGATAAAATTATCAGGATCTCCTAATAAATATGGATTTGTAAAAGTTAATATAATTAAAATTATTAGTATAATAATAGCTCCGATTAAATCTTTATAAGTAAAAAATGGATGGAAAGGAATTTTATCAAGATTTCTATTAATTCCTAATGGATTATTAGATCCTGTTTGATGAAGAAATAGTAAATGAATAATAGTTAATATTAAAACAATAAAAGGTAAAAGAAAATGAAATGTATAAAATCGTGTTAATGTTGCATTATCTACAGCAAATCCTCCTCAAATTCAGTTTACTAATATTGATCCTAAATAAGGAATTGCTGATAGGAGGTTTGTAATAACTGTAGCTCCTCAAAAAGATATTTGTCCTCAAGGTAAAACATATCCTATAAAAGCTGTTGCTATTAATATAAATAAAATAATTACTCCGATTATTCAAGTATATTTTAAATTAAAAGATTCATAATAAATTCCTCGTCCAATATGTAAATAAATACAAATAAAAAAAAAAGATGCTCCATTAGCATGGAGAGTACGAATTAATCATCCATAATTAACATTTCGACAAATATAATTAACACTATAAAATGCTAATTCAATATTGGCTGTATAATACATGGTTAAAAATAGTCCTGTTAAGATTTGAATAATTAAACAAAAAGCTAATAAAGAGCCAAAATTTCATCAATAGGAGATATTAGAAGGAGAGGGTAGATCAATTAATGATCCATTTAAAATTTTTAAAATTGGATGATTTTTACGAATTAAAGAAAATTTATTATTTATCATTTGTTAAAATTTAGATCGTAAGGGCCCATAAAAAATATTAGTAATTTTTACTACTGCAATTAGAGTAATAAATAAATAAATAATTAATATTAATATAATTATAAATGTTTGTCTATTATATAATTTAGTTAGATTAATTTTATTATCATTGTTAAAAAATAAATTTAAATTATTAAAATTGTCTATATCTGAATTGAATGAAAAATTTATTCAAAATAAATTATTTTTGTATAATAATTGATATAATCTTATTATTATTATAGAAATTAATAAAATTATTTTAAAATTTAATGATGGTTTAAATAATTCATTAGAAGCAATACTTGATACATAAATAAATAGAACTAAAAGTCCTCCTATAAAGGTTAAAAATAAAATATAGGAAAATCAATAAGTTTTAATTAATATTCCTGAAATTAGACAAATTATTAAAGTTTGAATTAAAATTATTAATCCTATAGATAAAGGATTATTTAAAAATAATATAAAAATAGAAATAGAAATAATAATAAATGAGAAAAAAATTTTAATAATTTCAAATCAAAGAATAGTTTAATTAAAATAATAATTTTGGAGATTATTGATAAAGAAATTCTTTTTCTTTGAAGTTTTTAAAATTATTATTTAATTTTGGTTTACAAGACCAATGTTTTTTTTAAACTATAAAAACTAAAAATGATAATATTTATATGATTTATTTTTATTGTAATATTTATTATTGGTAATTTAATTTTTGTTTTGAAACATAAACATTTATTAATTATTTTATTAAGTTTAGAATTTATTGTTTTGAGAATTTTTTTTTTTATATTAGTTTATTTAAGTTATATTGAATATGATATATATATATTAATAATATTTTTAGTTTTTTCAGTTTGTGAGGGGACTTTAGGTTTATCTATTTTAGTTTCAATGATTCGTACTCATGGTAATGATTATTTTCAAAGATTTAATATTTTATAAAAGTTTAATGATAAAATTTTTAATAATAATAGTATTTTTAATTCCTTTTTGTTTTATAAAAAATATATTTTGAATGGTTCAAATAGTTTTATTTTTTATAATATTTATATTTATAAATTTAATAATAGATTTTAATTTATTTTGTAATTTAAGATATATAATATCTTGTGATATATTATCTTATGGTTTAATTATATTAAGAATTTGGATTTCTATTTTAATGATTATAGCTAGAGAAAATTTATTAAAATTAAATTTTTATATAAATTTTTTTTTATTTAATATTATTTTTTTATTAATTATATTATATTTAACTTTTAGAGTAATAAATATATTTATATTTTATTTATTTTTTGAGGGTAGATTGATTCCTACATTAATTTTAATTATTGGTTGAGGGTATCAACCTGAACGAATTAAGGCTGGTATATATTTATTATTTTATACTTTATTTGTTTCTTTACCTTTATTAATTGGTATTTTTTATGTTTTTAATGAGATGAATAGTATATTAATTTATTTTTTAAAATTTATTAATATAAATATTTATTTATTATATTTTTCAATAATTATAGCTTTTTTGGTAAAGATACCTATATATTTTGTTCATTTATGATTACCTAAAGCTCATGTTGAAGCTCCTGTTCCAGGTTCAATAATTTTAGCTGGTATTATATTAAAATTAGGAGGTTATGGATTATTACGTTTATTAATTTTTTTACAAGAGATTAATTTAAAATTAAATTATTTAAGAATTATAATTAGTTTAATTGGAGGGTTTTATATTAGATTAAAATGTTTTTGCCAAGTTGATATTAAGTCGTTAATTGCTTACTCTTCTGTTGCTCATATAAGTATAGTTATTAGAGGGATTATAATTATAAATTATTGAGGGTTTATAGGTTCTTATATTATAATAATTGGGCATGGTTTATGTTCTTCTGGAATATTTTGTTTAGCAAATATTAGTTATGAACGATTACATAGTCGTAGTTTATATCTTAATAAAGGTATAATAAATTTTATACCTTCTATAAGATTATGATGATTTTTATTAATATCTTCAAATATAGCAGCTCCTCCAAGTTTAAATTTAATAGGTGAAATTAGATTAATTAATGGGTTAATAAGATGATCTTGAATTTCAATATTTTTTTTAATGTTAATTTCTTTTTTCAGAGCAGGTTATAGATTATATTTATATTCTTTTGTTCAACATGGAAAGTATTATTCTGGTATTTATAGATATTATACTGGTGTTTCTCGTGAATATTTATTATTATTTTTACATTGATTTCCTTTAAATTTTATAGTAATTAAAATTGATTATAGAATAATTTGATTTTATTTAAATAATTTAATAAAAATATTGATTTGTGGTGTCAAAAATGTGAATAAATTTCATTTTAAATTATTAATAATTTAAAATATTCTATTTGTTTTATTTCATTTTTTTTTTTATTTTTAATAATATTATTAAATTTTATAATAATAATTTATTTTATTATAAATGATTTAGTGGTTTTTTTAGAGTGAGAAATTATATCATTTAATTCTAATATGATTGTTATATCAATTTTATTAGATTGAATATCTTTGTTATTTATAATATTTGTTTTTTTAATTTCTTCAGTTGTAATTTATTATAGAAAAAGTTATATATCATCAGAAATAAATTTAAATCGTTTTATTATTTTAGTTTTATTATTTGTTGGTTCTATAATATTATTAATTATTAGACCTAATATTATTAGAATTTTATTAGGATGAGATGGATTAGGGTTAGTTTCTTATTTATTGGTAATTTATTATCAAAATTTAAAATCATATAATGCTGGTATATTAACTGCTTTATCAAATCGAATTGGGGATGTTTTAATTTTAATAATTATTTCTTGAATAATAAATTATGGAAGTTGAAATTATATTTTTTATTTAGAATTTATAAATAATGATTTTGAGATAAAAATAATTAGTTTAATAATTATTATAGCAGCCATAACTAAAAGAGCTCAGATTCCTTTTAGATCATGACTTCCTGCAGCTATAGCTGCTCCTACACCAGTTTCAGCTTTAGTTCATTCTTCTACTTTAGTAACTGCGGGAGTTTATTTATTAATTCGTTTTAATTTATTATTAATTGATACTTTTTTTTTAAAGGTTTTAATATTATTATCTGGGTTAACAATATTTATATCTGGTGTAAGAGCAAATTATGAGTATGATTTAAAAAAAATTATTGCTTTATCTACTTTAAGACAATTAGGATTAATAATAAGAATTTTAAGAATAGGATTACCTGATTTAGCTTTTTTTCATTTATTAACTCATGCTATATTTAAAGCTTTATTATTTATATGTGCGGGTGTTATTATTCATATAATGAGTGATATACAAGATATTCGTTATATGGGGGGAATTAATAAATATATTCCTTTAACTTCTTTATGTATAAATATTTCTAATATAGCTTTATGTGGAATTCCTTTTTTAGCGGGGTTTTATTCAAAAGATTTAATTTTAGAATTAGTTAGATTTAGAAATTTAAATTTAATGATTTTTTTTTTATTTTATATTTCAACAGGATTAACTATGTTTTATACAATTCGATTAATTATTTATTTAATAATTGGTGATTATAATTTAATAGGAGTTTATAATTTATATGATGAGAATTATATTATATTAAAGAGAATATTTATTTTATTATTTATAAGAGTTGTGAGAGGAAGATTTTTAAGTTGAATAATTTTTTCTTATCCTTATATGATTTATTTACCTTTAAATTTAAAAATAATAGTAATTTATGTTAGTTTAATTGGAGGATTTATAGGTTATTTAATTAGAAATATAAAAATTTATTCTATAAATAAATTTTTAATAACTTATAATTTAAGAAGTTTTTTATGTTTAATATGATTTATACCTCATTTATCAACTTATGGATTAAATTTTTATTTTCTTAATTTTGGTCAAAATTTATTAAAAATTGTTGATATAGGTTGAAGAGAATTGTATATAGGGGTAGGTACAATAACTATTATTAAAAAATATTCAATTTTTTATAATTTTTTTCAGGTAAACAATTTAAAAATTTATTTATTTAGATTTATTTTATGAATAATTTTAATTATATTTTTATTATTAATAT